>JAGDQP010061593.1:0-12015 GCA_022664845.1 Lepisma saccharinum
ATACAACGCGAGCTACAGATCACTGAAGCCATCCATTGGCAAAATAATGGATTACTTTTTACTACACCAGATATTTCAAGCAACAGGTAATCAGAGACATTTACTTGTTATACGAGAGAAAATGTGAGTTTGGAATGCAAGAATTTAGCAAAGTATCATATTTCAGAAAATACAAGATTTGGACTTTGGACATTCAAGGACAGCTTCATCAGCAGTTCAAAGTACAAGAAATTAGGATAGGAACCAAAGTGCGATTAACACCCACTTGTTTCTTATTGGCTAAAATTGAGTGATACTTTCTTCCCATATCGGAATTTGTGATTGGCTAGTGACATTATCCCATATGTAACATGCAGTGTGATATCCCTATATAAACCTGTCACCCGACACGCTCTTGGCCCAGCGATGATCAGCTAGACTATTACCACTGATCTACAAACAAGTGCCAAAGTGACCAGATTCAGCTCTGAGACTATATTCAATTATAAGCCAAGAGATAGAAGAAGTAATTATATCTGATTGGTTCCACTACTTGCTACAAGACAAGTTATCTTCAAGATTACCTGCAATACTTAACCAGTCACTAGGCGAATGCCAGGAATGTACCTAGAACACAGCTCTTCCTCGGAGAAATAAGTACGCCCAATGAAACAGAGGACTTATTATCAGAATTATATCTATATAACTTCTAGAGTGGATGCTGTTGGGATCTCTGATCCTGTACATTATGTGTCCAATATTCTATTAACCCGTAAAGCATCCGCTTTAGATAACATGATGGAGGCTTTTAAAAGCCACCTTTTACGGGTTTGAACAAAGATCGGGCGTTTCTCCGAAACTACTTTTTCCAAAAAATGATTAGTCCCGAAGTGAGCCATAAGTCTAATACAAATAACCTCAACATTTGGTCAAAATCGGAGCAGTAGTTTAAATGCAAATTACGAATGGCTTTTGTACATTTTAAGTGTCCACTATTGTCTAAATTCATAATTAACCAGTAACACTACTCCTCAAATTTTCAACATCCCTACTTGTTCCGTGTACGTAATATTGTCATGGGCTATGTTAGGTCCATTATATACCATATACATAGACGACTTCCAGACAGGTACAATTGCCTGATATTCCCACTGAAAAGTGAAGAGTTGTTATGCCAAGTATTAATACATGCTTACTGTGTATTGAATGATGATAGTGCATTCTATAGGTTCGCAAATAAGATCCGAGAAAAAAACAGTAGAATTATTGTTCCAAGCAAAACGGACATACGATATGCATTTCATTTTAGAAATAAAAGCCCACGGGTTATCTGTATTTTTTTTTTGTAGTAAAACCGGAAAAACATGTACTCACCGATATGCAATGCAAGATGAAAATCATACAGGCAGACCATCTTACGCTGATGTAAAAACAGTGCCTCACACAAATATGCATTTGAAAGATTTATCTGTTTTGCAACAAAGCGAAACAGGACACTCAAAAGAAATAATCTTGCAACAACCAAAATGCCACGGTTATAGCACACTTAGGGTCCATAACAGAATTACCTTATGCGACTTTACCGATAATAACGATATTTTTATACTATTTGTGTGTTTATAAGCATAAACACTTAAGTTTTTTTTAAGAATGAATAATGATTTAATAATGCGAGTGAATAGTTTAAGATTGTGTATTTTTTTCAAGCATCGAATTTTTACAATTTTCAAGTGTTGTTTTATTGTTTTCACAGTGAAATCTTTTCAAAATTAGAAACCACAATTCCCCAAACCACCCAAATTCTCTATCCCCTATAAAATATCTCAGTATAAAAGTTCATTATTTAAAGAAGAACATTTTCTGCTGCTATTTCATTATTACCTAAAATACGTGTTTCAAATAATAACAATATAACTTGCATATGACAATTGTATACAACATAGACAAAAAGGGCAAAATTGGATGCTATTAGATACGAGATTGCGTACAGTTCAAGTCCTTATGACACGCTCTTCAAGCAATAAGTTTCAGTTGTTAGTACAGTTAATGTCAATTCTCAATATTTGGAAATCAATAATATACTCAAATTTAATAAATATTCAATGACGTGCAAAATTAATCCAACTTCTTGGTTGTCAAAATTTTGGTAATACTAAAGAAAAGTTCAAGTGCGATAACCTTAATGAGACCTACTTCACGCTAGTGACACCGAGGTGCTTAACATATAAAAGTGTGGTCATGTGGAGTGACTTCTGCAGATTACTAGTGCGAGAACGATTCAGAGGTCTCCAAATCTTCAAAATTTAGACCAAAATTCCATGAACTGTCTTTTTAAACTAAACAATATTGTCTAAAATTGCTATGCTCAAGTTTCTATTTGATAATTGGATTTTTTTTTCTTCATTTTAAAAGTATAAAAATGTTAGTAAATTCTTTAAGTTCACTTGTCGGTTGTTTCCCCTTTCATAGTCACATAACAGAAAATACGCAGGATAGTCCAATTATTTTCATCCAAACAGAACAAAAATCCGTTTCCAAAATATAAAATAGCGATATTTTACACATTTTCGGAAATTATATTTCATGAACATTACTGTTTGCCACTCGATAGATTTTTGGAAGACACGGGAGAAGTTCATGTATGTCAGTGATCGCGTAGTTGAGTCCCAACCGCATGGCGATGCTTCGTGGAATGCCTTTGGTAGTCCAATTATGTTATAAATGACGTACAAGCATATGTAAACAGTTATTAATAGTAACTATAATTTTCAATATTTTACAATAAATTTAAAATTAATTCCATAATATATTTCGATGTTGTTTTTTTTTGGGGGGGGGGGGGGGAGAGCCCGCATTCCACCCCTACCTCTTTGCATCCATTGCATAAGATAAGTTGTGCACTTTCGCTCTCCTTGCCTTGGAGCAGGCATATCCCTAGAGATTCTTGGATTGCCGGAGCAGGCATATCCCTAGAGATTCTTGGATTGCCGGAGTTCCGGCATTCCAAGAAGCTCCTGTGTTCCATCAGTCTGAGACTTCTGGGGTTGGTCTTAGTATGATGTTTGGACCTTTTGCATGGGGGGAAACCCTACTTGTATGCTATTTATTACTCAAACACAAGGGGAACAAGGACAGGAATAACTTGAGCTGCTGCTGCTTCTTCCTGTAACAAGATAAAAAAACGTAGGATTAGGTGCGCGTGGATACGTTGGTAAATTCACAAAGTTCTTTCGCCATCCCATTCCTGGTAATATCTGCTTCTTGTTCTTGTCATAGGTTATTCCTTCTGCAGTCTCGTTTCCATTATACCATACTTTGCACAAAAATTCACTTAACTCACTCACTCTCTTCTCGCACATTCGACTTTTCAATCTAGCCGCTTTGCTTCCGGGTTCCAGAAGATCAGCGTTTTTGCACAATTGTTAGTTAAAGTTGCACATTTATTAATTTTCACTCCCCAAGTACTCCATCATTACCTCTTCCATTCATACACACTTAAAGCGTCTCTCGTGACGGTTTCCGCCTCAAGTCGCAGATTCTACCAGGTTCCAGCAGACACAATTATCCTGTTTGTATTCGCATTCTTAGTTTGTTTCACTTCGCAATTAAGTTCTGTTTTCTTAATAGACGCGGTTGTCTACTTTTCGAGTAGTGGAAAACCAGAAAAATTGTTGCTGTTTGGCAAGTCAGACAGATTTCAGAGTGCATATTTCTACATAGCAGATTTCAGGGAGTGGCATGAAAGCTTTCTGCCTGGCTAAGTAATGCTTGATTCTTCCAGTTTCTCCAAGTTAGAAATTCATTATCATATTAATCATGAATATTTTTTTCAATAAACAAAGCAACTTTAGGTAAAAGTGTTACAAAATTTTGGAAGGTTAGTGTACATAATTGGCGCGCACAACCGGTCCGCTCGAAATTCGGTCCAGCGCTGTATAACAGGCCATTGAGTGAACCGCTTTATTCACTAATGAACAGATGATTACTAATTATCCTATGCTGACAGTCTGCCTTTTACAAATTTTAATAATCATAGGCAGTTTTAAAATTGGTGCTCAGAAAATCGGAATCTGAAACAACCGAAACTTTTTAATCTTTTGGGGTAAAACATGTGTTTATTCCTAAATATTCCACAATTTTCCAGCCACTCAGTTAAAAAAAAAAAAAAATACCAATAGGCATCTTTCGCCGTGATTTTCTTCTTTCTTTTATAAAATTGTAGGCGTATAAAAGCCAAATAAGTATACTCCGAAATAGACTTTAGGAAATTATAGTTGAAAGTATTTCACTATATACTCCGTTGAGAAATTACCTTCATTGATATAAAAAAAAAGAGAAATATGAATAATTAGTCGACGATAACAAAAGTTCACATAACGATACTGAACTCCGAACATTTAGTTTTCGAATTATATTTGTTAAAATACATAAGCACCACAAGTTTTAGGAAAATACATGCGAAGCGTGTTAAGTACTCCTAGGTTAGTTTTCTTTCACAAAATTTGGTTGAGGTGCTTAACATTTGGATAGGCATGCCACTTTTATAAATTACAATAGCTCGAGCTTAGTTATAAGTTAGGTTAGGACGTGTCCCATAATTTTAAATTAGAGAAAGTACCCCAAAATTGAGAAATATTTTGAGTTTTCGGCCAACAAATTATTGACGTGATAATAAATAATGCATAATGATGATAAAATACCAATGGCGTTGCCTCAACCCAACGATACTCGCTGATATGATGATCTAATGATATGAGATGAAGATATGTGTTGAAATAATAGTACGCCAGTTTGTGGTCTTATTACTGAACAACGAAAAAAGACGTTAGTCTTTCAATATTGTTCAAGGAACAAAGACTTTATAAGCCCATTTTGTTGTCTTTTAGTACTGAGTAAGGAACAAAGACGTTACGCGCCAATTAAATTATTTACCATCCTGTGGATCACATTGCTCGACTCACTTAAATTGTGCTTTAATCCCGCTTCTTTGCTTTTTTTTTTTTTTTTTGCAATAAGAATAGTTTCCTAATAAAAATAGTGTTATAGTCTTTGCTTAACAATCAGGTTCATTTCTTTACGGTGGAATTTCGCTTCAAATTTTAGTATTCAATTCTAGGTCTGTTGAATTTGATACTGATTTTAAGGTCTTTAGGTAACTATAGCTCAGGCCGTATGGATGATGATAGGATGAATTGGTGGAATGAAGAATGTGGGAGGAAATGGGAGTACCCCGAGAAAACCCACGCACACGGTGTTTGTCCACCACAAAGCCCACATGGCGTGAGCAGGGATCGATCCGACGACCTCTAGCACCAGAGGTGAGCGATCTACCAACTGAGTCCCCGTGGCCCCTTTCTAGGTCTGTGCTTTCATTAGAATGTTACTAATATTTGAAATGTTTGTCCCATTATTTATACGGTTAGACAGTTATAAGAACCTATAAAAATAATTTGTTGTGGACCAAACTCTTATGTTCGCTTGGTTATACGACCTACAGATACATGCCAAAGGCTATACTGAGTGGAAAAGCTTACTAAAGTGTACATACGTTTCGGAAGCACAGAGTTGGCCATACTAGGGGTTTTCCCCGGAATATGTTCAACAATGTTGGCCTAGCCACATAACTTTGTAGAAATCGAGCGTGGACTCTTTGTAGCCATGACGTCACAGGCTTAGTGGCAGAAGCTTGGGATTGAGCTGAGGAAGTCATCTCGTGTTGATATTTCTTTAAAATAGTCTGGTATGATAAGCATTACGGAATATATTTGGAATTTCGCGCTAGAAAGGAAGAATAGTTTCATCTTTATTTTTATGGGTTCAGTCTCAAAAGTTGAGAATTTGTACTGCCTGATACCTTGGAAGCGTAGGCGAAGTACTTTTGGTTTGATCAATTGTATAGAATAGTATGTATTCTGTAATCTCGTAAAGGTTTAGAAAATATAAAGTTCGAAGTCCACTACTTCAACTTTTGGTCCGTTAATTATGCGACACCCTGTATAGTTTAAGTCAGTAAATTTGGATATAATCAGACGGGAAATACTGTAGTAAAAATTATATTTGTTATTCATTTAATTATATAATGAATTACAAATATTTGTTATTATATTTGTAATTCATTATATATTATTATATAAGTCACAAATCAGTTATTTTTACATTTTTTTTAGACACATTCGGAAGTTTCTTTAAAACAAATTAAATTAGAAATCCCCGTGATCTTTCTGTTACTTTCTTTACATTAGACTGTTTATTGCTATTACGTTCAAAGCCCTTTTCTTTCTGCATATTCGACACACGTTCATTATCTCTCAGAGCATCACACGGTCAGTGGTCGCTCTCGTCTGTAATAAATATGTCAACAGCGCACAGGTTTCAAAGGTCTGTTCCCCGCTCTCCGAGACAACCGATCGATGCATTCTCAAGAGCAATTCGTTTCTTTTGCGTTCGTTACAAAGAATTTATAAAATGACGATACTTTATCGTGTAAATTCCCTCATAGTGTCACGACGATTGACATCATTGTCTTTCTGTTCTCATTTTTCCCTTCCTTTTGTTGCTTCAGTTCAACAAAGCAATAAAAGAAAGGACGCATGGGGAAAAAATCATTTCTGGATTACATGCGTATCCAGTTATCACTATAATTCATAAATGTCTCTACTATCTTTTACGTGCTGGTTGATGAGGATATGTTCAGTTAGATTTGAAACGTCGTACTTCTCGATGCTAACTACACGTAGCTAACATTGGACATATTTTGTATAGAACTTCAGTCAATGGAAATGTTCCCAAATTAATCCTCAGGATCCCATAGTACTTTAAGATTCATTACAAATTTACAGTGGCTTAATCCTTGACAGTCCTTTCTTGTTTCTCTTATTTTTCTTCAACTTCCATATATCGGTACCTCACTATACTAAAAGAAATCAAATTCCTCCCGTTAGGGAGACAGCAGACTTAGACGAGATGGCTTATATGCTGAAGGTGCTACAAAGATCGAAATTTAGTCTTAAAAGCCAAAGGAACCCAATTTCATAGCAAAATAATGACAATTTAAATGAAAAGTTAACTAATTTCAGCGCTTTGCCTTGTTGTAAATTGCTACTCCAAACAGCAGACGTGTGCGTACCCTGCAAAGCTTTTACACAGAAACAAAAGTATTTGCTGTCTGAGTGATAACCGGTATTTCCATAATGAGGATCATAGAAGCAGCAAAAGTAAGGAATCAACTACCTTAGTCCTCAAGAGGCACACATTTCCAAAATATAATCTAGAACTAATTACGAATTGTGTCATATGCATTTCATTTCAGGATTATTAGTTAAGTACTTTTTCTGTTAATGAAATCTGCCCTGCTTTTCTGGCCACTCTGAATCAAATTCATGGTGTGACAGAGTCGGCAAAGAGATACTAGGTCATTACATATTTAAATCATAAAAAAAAAAGAGCTCTTATAACCTAAAACAAGGAATAACATTATTATCGGTGGAAGAAACTTTTTTAAGGTCTTCCAATACTCAACATTTCTCAGTTGCAATTCAACCGGTATAACTAGGGACACAAAGCGTCTAAAATGTTACCTTCTAGTGTTTTCCGAGAAGGTCGTAGATGTTTCAGTTACAAAGCCAGCTAGGATAAAAGTCAAACAAATATATAAGTACTAGGTCTACATCCCCTCCTGAAGTTTCTGAGTAGGTTGCTTAATAGCAAACAAACCTACCAGAGAATCGAAATGAGGTGATGCAAATTTGAATGGTCAATCTCTCAAAGGCTCTGAGACAGAATTCGCTTCTAAAAAGTGGCGAAATGCGCAAAAGTTAGATTTGCATGGCACCACCTAAGTAGGTAGCTAAAATTCAATCTTTCTTAGAAAATAATTCTATGATGAGGAAAGACACTATTTTCAATCCCAATCTACTATGTTCAAAACTGTAAATCTCCACATTTTCTTTCGCTACTTTTCAAAAACCAGTGCACTTTTTGACAACCAGTGATAGTCTTCTTCAAGATCTAAATCTCAGGTTACCAGATGGATTAACTTAATTCCTAATGACAATTTAAAACACAAGAGATTAATGCTTATCTTCCTGCTTTACTAACCTCTTGCGTAACAACCGTGCTACTTATAACTACATCAAAATAGCTAAGCTAACTTCATCTTATTACCTTTATTGTACTCATCGTTATTGCTTTGCACTTACGAGAAGGCAGTTGGTTAAAGAATAAATACCGGCTTTCTTGAAGTTTGCGAACTTCCTTAAATAATCTAGTTCACAAACGCTATCACCAATAGTTCATGCAGTTTCATATTTTCATAATGATCGTGATTGGTATGCCTCATCGCACCAGTTAACAAGTAGAACTCTCATGCAATATAAGATATTTAGGGGCATTACAGAACAGACTGCTCTTTTATATAACCGAATATTTGGATTTTTTCTCTTTTTAGGCGTCTCAGGCCGGGATAGGATATTGGAAGGCAGTCGGCCAGGCCTAGTTTGTAGGTACCATCCCGGCATTTTGCCTGGTGCAACTGAGGGAAAACCCTGAAAACAACTCAGTGACGATGGGTGCTCGCTTAGATCGTTCCTAGTACCTTCGGATTGCCTATCCGAATGTAGTTAGTTTACAACTTTAACACTTACTGTATGACTTTACTGTCTTTCAGTTCTGAAATAAGCATTACACACTCAAATATAGAACATACTTTTTCTTACTTTGTTATAGTCAGCATTCCAATCCTAACAAGTATTCAGTAGTAATTTAATACATAATATAACAATGGTTAATTTATTTCTTATTACAGATCTCAGCAAAACAACATATCATGTACCAAAATTTCTGAAAGGAAATTTCAGAATTTGCGGTGAGGGACTGAGCTCAACATATTTAAATTCAGTCTTAAATGGTACTCAAACTGAGACTCGAACAATATTTTGAGTTATACAAACCAGTGATTTGAACGAATCGTATTGGTTAGTTGTAGCTACTGAGATTCGTTCATGTATTTTACGTCAGTAACACTCAACATGAACTTTGAATTGTTGACGGCGACAAAAGGCAATTTGTTACATTATATTTACATTTATTCCAAATATTCTAGAAAGCAAAACCACTACAGCAAACCACTCTCAACAGCAAACTTCGAGATTATCAAACAAATCAAAATCTGTAATTTTGAATTACTTCATGACTTGTTTATTTACAGTTCCTTGTGGCTGTTCTTCGAACCAGTGCCTGAAGTAGTCAAGTCACACACTTTACTCTGTTCATGGAATGAATGGGCAAGATAGCAGCCATAGCACCATTCTGGATTCTGGAATTCGTCCCTGACAGATTTCCCCGGTTCCGAAATTTCAATCGGTGTCATCCCGACTATGAGGCCAGCACGCTTCACTACTTTCGTTCCTTTTCCTGATATGTGTACTGTGTATTTCTTGTGTTATTTAGCTAGTGGAGAGAACAACGAATGTTAAAGTGGAATGCAATGACTGTGTATTTCTTACAAAATTTCGGCACCGGAAAGCTTGGCACGTTGGTTGAAATTCATACATAATCTTGGTCCCTAAGTCTGACAACCTAACTGAAACGGGGCTGATATTTATGCCCTATAACACAGCTAAAGTGAAGCTGGAGACAAGATAGTGTGTAGGGGTAGCAAGAAATCACTTTAGTTGCAAGTGGTTTCGCATATTGGTTTGTGCGCATCCGTACTGTACCTTGGATTCACACTTCAGCATGGTTAGAATTACATATTGATAGTAAGTTCTGTCCTTAAAAACTTCATGCTCAAGCAAGGTGAAAATCACAAATGAAACAAACACACAAGAATCAACATTTAATTCGATAAAAAATAGTTTCAATTAACATAATCATCATCTATGCACATCAGACACGTTCTCCGTGTAATTCTTACTACACCAACACTTTTTTTATTTCTTTCCACGCTGTTATATTTCACTTTCATGAAAACATTTTAATCGTTAACTTACACTAATTTCCTAGCAATAAAATTGGTATCTTGCGTGTGGATATTAAACTGAAACCTGATATTTGTTTGTTAAGAACGAATTTTATTGATGGCCTTTAAACATTTAACGCTCCGGCCGAGACAGGGGAAGAAAAAGGATGCGGGAAGGTGTCGGCCAGGGCTTAAGCTGCAGGTACAATCCAGGAATTTGCCTGATGTGACTGAGGAAAAACTTCCTGAATTGAACACATGATCTCCCGAATTCTAAGCCAACGCTCTAGCACTATTGATTACTAAGAGACTCGTCCCTGAACTATTGCCCTGGATCTTATGCATGCATGCACTAAAGATGACCTTTGGAGAGCATGAAACGCGTAATTTTAATTACCGCCCATACAATTCATTTTATCTTAGGGTCATTCCAGAGAATTTCGACAAATAAAATAAGAACTGGTCGCTCGACTACTTTTGATTCTCTTCATACTTTGTACATTGAATGCCATAAACAAGTGAAGATGAAAACAGTTTATGAAAAATTTTATTGCCCATAGTTCAGGAATTACAGGGTGTTCAAAAATGAGATTCCGCAAAATTTTGTTGAATATAGCGAATCATAAAGTTACACATATTTCATAAACCAGCTGAGGTATTTGAATAATTCAAAAAAACATACAGACACCTCAGAGAATATTTAAAGCTATTTCTTGAAGTTCTAGCCTCAAAACGGCTATCGGAGAGCGTGATTTAAACAGTTGTAAAATATACGTGAAATTTTCATTTTAGATTTTTTTTTTTCCTTATTGGATGGAAAGAAATAAAAGTTGTTTCCTTTGTTATTATCTACTATTGTCAGTGAAATGACAGAAAAGGAATTAACTTCTTATATCATTTTCTTTTCTTTATATCGAGACTTCAATTTCATAAAACTCAATTTGCCGAAATTTGAGGGGTTGTAAGTCAGAAGGGGGAGGGGAGTACACGAACAAAATTTCGCATAGGAGTTCCTTTGTTTATATTCTAAAACCCCTAGAAGTTACATTCTGTTGCTCAAACATCTCTATAAAATACAGCTTCTTAAAAGTTGCTGAAAAAGCTATAGCCGTGTCAATAGAAATTATCAATGAAAAATTAGATTATTGTTAATAATACATTCTATCAGCGTAATCATTTAAATTACGTGCCTTAAGCACAAATAGATTATGTTTTACTTTCTTTGTTGGTGTACAGAGTTATTTTGGCTTTCTTCTAGCTGCTGCTTAAGGAAAAACTGACAAAAAGCACTCATCTCCGATCTCATGGTAAGAACTCTTCCTGAGTGGCAGTTTTTTTACAAGTTATGTACGCAGCCATGTAATGCGATTCTTTTAGTTAGACTTAATAGAATACATTGGTCTACATTTCTCGCGGTTAAAATCTCGGCACTTGAGTGTCTGTTTTATTTCTATTTTGTTGTAAGTTATGTCATATCATGCAAATATGTTATTCTTTCATGGTTACTGAAAACTCTCTATGATATACAGCTTCTTAAAATTGATACAAGAAAATTACAGAACGGTTGTGCGACGGAAGGTTAGCTACACGTTGGCCGGCACTTAGGGACATCAGCTATTGGCGAATCAGCGGTATCTTAGGATGCTGGATATAACATATTTGTTAGATTGTTACTACTAAGAAGCAAGTTGTGTATTTTATTAGACCTAACGAAAAGAGTATCCTCTCCATATGTAACATGCGTACGTATATAACTTGAAAAGAGAAGCTGAGGTTTTAACTGCGAGATCCAAGTAAAATGTAGGCCAATGTAATCTATTAGGTCTAACGAAAAGAATAACATCTCTTCGCATTACATGGATACGTACATAACTTGTAATAAAAAAAAAAAAAAAAAAAAAAAAAAACACCTGTCATTCAAGAAGAGTTCATACTATGAGATCGGAGATGAGTGCTTTTTGTCAGTTTTTCCTTAAGCAGTAGCTAAAAGAAAGCCAAAAAATAACACTGTACACCAAGAAAGAAAGTAAAACAATCTATCTGTGCTTAAGGTACGTGATTTAAACGATTACGCCGAT
>JAGDQP010061594.1:419-12015 GCA_022664845.1 Lepisma saccharinum
AATAAGACACGTGTCCGGGCTTCTTACGTAACACATGCACTGTAAATACCAGTCCAACAGTGCCGTTTTCCAGGTCGCCTTCGTGGACTACTGATCAAGACGTCGGTTTCTTGAGCGGAAGGTTCGAGTCCCACCCGTGACATCACTTATTCTTCTCTTTCTCTTTCAAAATATAAGTTTATATTTATTATTTAATAATTGCTAGGATGTATATAAATAACTGATGGCCACTGAAAGCTAGGATGTATCTGGATGCACACTCAGATCGCATACAGTCAGTTTATAAATTCCTAAATTTGCGCGCCCCATGAGTTTCTGTTAATCATGCATGAACAAAATTATTATTCTTTACTTTATAGTACAAAATGTTTAAGAAAAGTATGTTTTTTCACAGTATTTTTATTACGACTGTCTCAACCGTGAAAATGATCAGCACAGAGATTGGGATAAGATAAAATGAATGTTATGTGTATGAAATAACAGGTGGAAGAGAATGTTAACAGCACTTTTGCGTATGCCCAACGCTAACCGGAGGCTGCGTACTCCGCGGGTCCGTTGCCCAGCTCCCTTCGAACGGACCGTGACCCCCATGCACACCTCGCTCCGTGTGAGTTCAGACCCATACTAGCTTCCAGTAGCAATCAGTTATACAACTTAGCAATTATTGAATAATATGAACACATAAAAATATATTTTGAAAGAACAAAAGAAGAAAACTGTTGTCCCGGGTGGGACTCGAAACCGGTACCTTTCGCTCAAGGAGTGACCTCTTGACCAGTCGTCCACGAAGGCGACCTGGCAAACGGTAGTTTCGAACTTGTATTTACCATGCATGTGTTACGTAAGAAACACTGTCACATGTCTTACTTTTTGGTTATGTTCTACCACTTTAAAACATCTAAAAAAAATTGTGGTTATAGGACAACTAAAAATACATAAGATGTATTTTTGTCGAGCCAACTGTTGTCTTAGTTTTTAAATTCTATTTTAAAATTTTCTAACCTCTCTAAATATTTGAATTTGGCGCCAATATTAATGAAACAATTACCATCTTGTAGAGCTTGAAAATAAACTTCAACTTTAATAATAAAAGAAGGTCATCGTGGGTGCAAATCCGACCAAGAACACACTTTAATTTTTTTGAGGTTAGGTTAGTAATCTTGAGCTGAAATTTGGTGGAGAGATATACTTTTTATGCTGAATATGGTAGTATTATTTATCACGATCCCTTCCAAGGCACTTTTCACCATCTTACTCTGCTAGGCCCTTTACTATTAATAATTGCTTTCTTTCATTTTCGTAGATTATCTTAATTAGTGACCTGGGTTAGCAGAGATTACATAAGCTTAGGCGCGGTCATGTATCTATACACTTTCGTTTTTTTCTTTCGACTGCGTGGATTACTGTCCCGACTGGGACTCTGAATTTCTTTTGCCAAACTAATATCGTCATGTAAGCAGTAGATGGCATGTGAAGCTAGACGCAACGTGATGACTGTATATACAGCGCCGGGACCAAAGCTGGCAGATGACTAGTGTGGCGTAATGGTAGGACAGTCTTACGAAATAAAAAATGCGGGTTTGATCATCGGCCGGGGCCACGATTTTCCTTTTTATAAAAAATTATAATTTTATGCATTCAAATCTATTATTTATAATTGATTTCTTTCATTGTCTTGCATTTTTTGTATATTATCTAAAATTTGAAAAAAAAAAACAAAGATTTTTTTCTTCTATTTCTTAAAAAATATTGTTGTGAGATCAAATTTATTATTAATAATTGCTTGCATTCATTTTTCATACATTATCTAAAATTACTTAAAAAGTGACCATGGGAACGTGGAATACTAGAATCTAGGATGTGTATAAACCCATCAAGACAGGATGCACACCGAGCAACAATGAGGTGTACAAGAAGGGAGGGTGCGTCCGAAGGGAGCTTGTTTATCCGCGAGGGGTCGCCTTTATCCCCCGGTTAGCGGTGGTCATACATGAAAGTGCTGATTACGCGAAAGTTGTGTTAAAATTGTACTCCAACTTGTTTTACGGTGATTTCCATTTAGAACACCGTAGAAATAGCAAGATTGATATGTCAAAAGAAAATTTCGCGACCGGGACAAATTCTTTTACCACTTCAGTTTTTGAGATTCTAAAGGCACGATTCTCTGAATGAAAATCCTAGTGTTGGCTAGATTTCATGGAATTATTGAAAATACAACGGCGAGACCGCCGATTGTCAGCTCCCAGCGTGGCGCATGGGTAACACGTTGGTGTACGAAATAAAAAAAAACTGATTCGATTTCCGACGGGGGTGAGATCTTTTCTTGTTTTTTTTTTTCCTACAAGATATATTTATATATGTTCAAATTTATTTATAATAATTGCTTTCTTGCATTTTTTTTGTAGATTAGTTTAAATTAGTGCCCATGGGAAAGTGGAGAGTAGGTACTAAAAAGCTAGGATGTACATAAATAAACCGCTGAGAGGAGAGAGTTTAATGCCTGATTTAACAATACATTTGTTATGGTCTGTGTAGCTAAGTGGTCAGCTTGTCAGTCTCTCATTCTCAAGGTCGTTGGTTCGATTCCACGGCCGGATTACAAGCTATTTTCTTCAAGGAATTAAGCGCAATTGCTACTGAAAGAGATTTATCCCGTAAAGGGAGAAAATACAAGACAGAGGGTGGGGGGAGTGGGAGAGAGACGCAAACTGTACATTCATAAGTACCAAAATTTCATTTATTGCCATGTCTTGTACGATTCTTCTTTCCCTCTTTCCCCATCTCGTTCCACGCTTTCTCTCTCTGTGTGTTTTTGTGTTTTACAAGGCAAGAATTCCAGAAACCCTTACCTTATTATTTCTCCAGCAATTTTTACCTTTTGGTTTACTCCTCTACGGAATTTTACCCGGAATTAATAATTAATTTACCTAAGTTACTGCGTTGTCAACATTTATTTCTGCTTTAGAATTTATAAAACTATATATCATCATCATATTCGGCCATTTTCTATGCGCTGCTGGATGAAGGCCCCCTTTTCTTATCATATATCACGGTCTGCTGGTATCATCATCCATGTAGCTCCTAAAAACCCTTGATTTTATTTACCCATCTTGCATTTCGACGTCGTCTCGGTCGTTTCTTTTCTATACGAATCCAATGCAATGCAGTATATTTGTCGTCCACCTTCCATCTGTTCGTCTAACTATGTGACCGACACATCTCCATTTTATCCTCTTTTCAGTCTTGATTATATCTTCAACTTTGGTTTGCTCGTGAATCCATCCATTTGTTTTCCTGTCCCTCCTTGTTATTCCTAGCATATACGTCTCCATTGCTCTTTGTGCGATTCTTAATCTTTGAGTCGTTTGCGCATTCAATGTCCAAGTTTCAGAGCCGTACATTATTACAGGAAAAACACATTGATTACACAAAAACACATTGGTAGTTTGCTTTTAAAAATAAAGTGTAGTCTTGGAAATGAACTCCACGCTATTTTACACCTTCAATTTATTTCCGCAGTCAACTTAGCATTCGATGTCTTGAGCTGGCCCTGGTAAACGTTAGGGTAGGGTGAAAAATGGGGTTATTTTACTTTTTTTTTGAAAATTCTTTAATTTAATAGAGATACAAAATACCCATTTCGGTCCTAAAATATGTGTGTAAAATTTCATTTTAAGCAGACATTATCTCCTGCCCTCAACCGCCCGGCAAAAATTGCCCATACAA
Organism: Lepisma saccharinum; assembly: GCA_022664845.1. Taxonomy (NCBI): domain Eukaryota; kingdom Metazoa; phylum Arthropoda; class Insecta; order Zygentoma; family Lepismatidae; genus Lepisma; species Lepisma saccharinum. The sequence continues at coordinate 4,146 of JAGDQP010061594.1, forward strand.
ATAATGTTGAAAGATCATGTATTATTACACTATAGGACTTTTTTCTTTCTCACAGCAGATCTTTGCTGGATTTCTAATAAATCAGCCCAGAACCCTCCATGTAAAGGTGGATGCTGAACTGAGTTCCAAGCTGCCCAGGGATTTCGCGAGGATATTCCGTTCAGGGGGTGTAGAGTCAAAATTGGGAGGGTGTATGTGTAGTTTTGCACGATTTTAAGATTTTTATCGTAAAGATTTTATAGCTGTGGTTCGCTTGAAATTTGAGGGTGACACCCCTAAAGGGATCTAGCGCAATCATCATTTCCCATCCTAACCTCCTTTCCCGTCGGCGGTTTGGCGGTTAGCCAACGTTGAATTGACTTTCCATGGTGAAGTGGGCCATAATGATCTCCCGTACTTTCAAATTTGCATAGATAAAGCCGTACCCCGCTTCTGTACTGAGTACGCTCAACGAAGCGTCGCTCAGTAGCTTAATGCATCTTTCAACAGCTTGAGACTTGCACGCGAACCAAGGAAAAAAAAATACTAGTTTCTGCACTTTCGACGATCAATTATCTGAGTTCTTGGTTTTGATGTGTTTTATAAAATGGGTTGTACCTTCAATGCACATTCTTGCCAATTTATTATATCCCTTCATTCGGATGTATTGAAGTTCAAAGCAGGCATTCGGAATTCTCTGATTTCTGAATTTTCTTTTTCTCTTGATTTCAATATTCTTACAGCAACCTCCTTTATATGTAGCTTATCGTCTTCCAATACAGCAAAGAAGTATTCAGAGTGACTGAAATAAGCACTTCTTTGGGTAGTTGGATCAATTACAACTTTTAGTTCTGGACAGTTTTGAAAACGTGTTTTGCCCCAACCTTCCATGGTACATTCATCCTTATTTCGAACCAAAGTGGACAATAAATTTTAGTATAAATTCTACCAGAAATTTCAGATAATCAGATAGACTCTCACTTGCAGTGTAGACTCTCAGTACAAGATTGGTTACTGTAAGCCATCTGGAATATGGCAGTTTCCCAGGATCGTGATTAGTCAAATCTTCGGTACACATTCCACTTGAAATTGCTTGAGACAGTTCACATAAATGTCTTTAATCTGTTCTGATAATATTGATAGCGATTTCTTAAAAATCACAACTATTTTTAAGCTGTACAACTGGAAGCTTTTTGCAACTCTCCAAGAGTTTTCCAATTGGACCTGAATATAGGTACAGGACTGCGTTGCATTTCACATATAGTTCACATATGTCTTTGCCTCTGACCGGATACGAACACGACCTGCCTTGCTCCAGAGTCACCTCTGAACACTTTTATAAAATGTTCATCTTAAATTGGCTGCTATATAAGGACAGTTTGCGCTAGCTGTTTCGACCTATTTCGGTCTCTTCACCTGATACCTTCTGCGAGCCTTTTTGGGAGAAAAAGGGTGAGAATAATCTTCCCTCTCTTTAGACTTTCCTTTTTATGTTTTTTTTCTTTTCCAGAGGGACAACGCGACCAATCGTGATTCTTCTTTTCGATTTGAAAAGAGCGGCTCTTTATGGCGCCTTTACCACGGCTCTTTATCCCTCTCTTTCCTTCGTTTTGAGGTGGACTTTTTTATTTTATTTTTAAATAATGATTCAGTACACTTAGTGTTCACTTGTTTTGGTATTTTATAAATTGGCTGAGCGTACGAACCACTTTTATGCTGAGTTGGAGGGACGCAATGTGGGTCCCACGTTTCTGTGTATCTAGGTTCAACAAGAGTATTCAGGGGCAGAAACCCTAACCAAGCCCCTACAAGACCTCGAAGCCGAGACCCACAGTACTTGTATTTAATCTGGGAACGAGACTTGGAGCCATCACAAAGCGTTCCTCTGTTTGGGTCTTATGTGGCGAAGCACTACCACTAGTGGGTATATGTGCATTGTGCATATTTATATGCTTTTTAATGAGGCGTACAGTATTAGAATATGTTCTCTGTGTTGGGATTCTTTCATCTGCGGTCCTTAGTTACAAATATATATTTGAAACTATAATTGCAGTAAATTTTGTTGGTATTGGGTTCGATTCCCAAATAAACAGATCTTCCGTGACCTGGATTTCGTATTGAAGAGAAGCTTTGTTTTTTCTCTCTCTCTTCTTTGTTTAATTAAGTCGATTACTTGAGAGGTGTTCTTTAGTAACGATTCGAATATCTTGCAAAGTTTCCCAGCAATTACCATTAGAACATATATCAAAAACAGAACTGATGTGAAATTCTTGCCAGATTTCATCGTAAAAACCTCATCCATTTTTGTTGATGTTCTTTTAATGTTGATGGTTCATCAATGGGTTGTCCTTCAGTTTGAAGTGCAGTACGGATACATGCTCCTTCTTCAGAGGTATCACTTCCATCTGAGATGTCAAGAAGTTGAAATACGTTTGTGGTAGATTGAAATTTTCCAACTCTTATTGTCTCCTTGATTTTTCGTTTTTTTTTTTTTTTTTGTATTTTCCTTGTTTGAACTTGGTCAATTTTTCCAATAAACAATTATCTAATGATTCTTTGATCCGTAAGAAACAGTTGTTCATTGACAGGTACTATGTATAACTTCACACAGGAACAATTGGAAAAGGACTAACATTAGCAAGACGCAAGACAGTAGAGAATGTACCAATGGATTAACTTTCGCAATAAAGCTGTCATTTCTCTTCGTTTTATAATATCGAATTAGGTTTTTGATATTTTCCAACACTTTCATAGTAGGGGTGAACAAATCTGCTACTTTTTGGTAGTAGTGAAATCAGTAACTGCTACTTTTAAATATCTGTGAAAAGTAGCACTTTAAGAAAAAAACATTATAAATGGGAGTAATTTGTTCCCAACTTAAAAATCTGTGTAAAAGCACCATTTTAAACTACCTTATATATCTGAAGCTTGTTATCAGTGCAATAGAATAACTACTGTTAGGCTTTGGTAGAGTAGTTCATACTATAATTGTCTTAAAACTATTTATGTAATTAGTGGGATTTTAGAGATTCAGTTACGATACTTATTCTTTTCGCGAATAATTAGTAGAAATATCTTCGGCTATAAATAAGAACTATTTGACAGTACAAATCAGCAGGCTAATTAAAATACGTATTACGAAATAATTGCTTCGGAGTTAATTTATTTGTGAGCTCTTGGCATCTTTGGTTCAGGTCATGGTGGGTTAGGTAAAAGATGAAGAAAGTAACGTCGAGAGCGTTACTTACCGTAATATCGCGGCATATTCGTGGTGAAACTTAACAAAAAAACTGGGAAACTCAGGCCGTGGGTTTCGAATTAGAATATTTTATTGATGCTCCACGCATAAGACTCAATCGGAATAGGGGAAAGGATGCGCGAAAGTATCAGCCAGTGCATATGTTGAAGGTATCACCCGACATTTTCATGGCGTGACTGAGGAAAGCCTTGGAAAACCTCAGTCAGGATGGTCGGCAGCTATGAATGAACCTACCGCCACCCGAATGCTACGACAACGCTCTACTAATGAGCTATGGTGGCCCGTTAATTCGATCGTAATTCCGCTATTTCAATTTTTATGTCGGAGCTCTTAGGCTGCTGTTTTTAAGCAACTTTCATCATGTTTTATCTTTTAAGGTATAATTTCTTCAAATCCTGAAAAAATAATAATTAGAATTAATTAATGTCTTTTAGATATGTATGGCTCAAGCAAGGGTAGGGAAGAGAAACGGCCTCTTGTATCTTTAGTAGGGATGAACTCGAGCGAGTTCGAGTTCAGTTTTCGTTAAATTCGACTCGACTCGTAAGAGATATCTTTCAACTCGACTCGGCGAATATTGTCCAACTCGACTCTAATTTCACTCGAGCTTCGAGTCTAGTGAAGCTAAAACGAGTCAAATCGAGCCAAATCTTACAGTATTCATCTCTCTATGTTGTTTTCTTGGGATGGACAAAATTTCCCGACAACCAGATGACAAATTATCCGGTCTCCATTTAACCATCCAGATGTTATCTGTCATCCGAATATTACCCGTTACCCGGCGATACTAATATAAATGAAAATACTTAATGGTCACAAAACCATCACTAATAAAAATAGAGGTCTATTACTGTTGGTCTTGTTGTCCATTAAATGTTTTCATTTATATTAGCATCGTCAGAAATATACGATTACAATTCCCATCTCACCTTTAGGCACAGGACTGCAAAACAAATATAATTGTTTGAAAGTTATTAACGGCAGCCATTTTGAAAATTTATTGCTCGATCATGCTGATGTTCACAATATACCGAGATATTGTAAATTCCCACTTATGTATGAAGTTTCATTCTGATCGGTTTATAATTAGAAAAGTTATGAATATTTTTAAAAGTTCGAATGGCCGCCATTTTGTTATTATGTGATGGATCGTTATGATTTTAACACTTGACTAACATAAACTAAATACTCATTTTGGGCCAAATTGGGTTCCGATTGGTTAGTAATTGTGGAAATTATGATTTTTTTAAAAGTTCGATCGGCCGCCATTTCGAAATTTTTTCATCCGATTATTACGGCTAACGGATTAATCCAAGATGTAAATCCCCTGTATATATTGGAGTGAGGAGAGTTAAGATATATGACACGCATAATTTATAAAAGTATGTAAATGAAATTAAAAGGAAAACAGCCAATCACAAGATACACACATTATGAACAGTTTTTTTTTAAATATAAGTCATGCCATTTTCAAAGAAAACAATTAGATAAACCATTACTCTTAAATATTCTTAGCTCTAAAGGTCAGACACGAGGACTCGAGGTATCCTTCATAAGTGACACGTGCCGAACTGAAATCATTAGTGACTGAATGTTAACACGCAAAATTATACAGCAAGTACTTTGAAATTCCGATCAGAAACTTTTCAAACAGTTTATTCGTTTAGAGACAAGAATGATATAAAAATCTTTTCCCTTTAACCCTGAGACTCTTCAAGTCTGGTTCTCAAAATCAGCGACAATAACAAGTGGACTCCCATGAGAAGATTCAGTGTTACTCCTTCCTAAATTCCTTTACCATTTTGTAATTTCCTTTTTGTTCATCTCTGGGAGCTCAAGGACTTTCTGAGTTACAGCATAACGAAATTGTGAATATTTGCTATATCCCATTACCATCTATAGCCTATCCTGAAAAGGACACGAAAATTATAATTCAATAAAACTAACTTGAACACTAAATCGAGAGGTCAGTCTTGACTCTTTCATCAATCAGTCTACATCAAAACCGAACAGTTAATTTACGCTTGTATGTTAGAAAGTGATCATAATCTAAATTTATCTAAGTTTTTAGTGAACTTCATAAATCCAGAAGATTCGCGTTTCTCCAGTGAACTTTACAATAATCACGAACTTTAGTATATTTGCGTGTAATGGAAAAAGAAGAATATGCTAGTTTTATTGGCAGTATTAAGAAACAGTTATTTTCCTACGCGGTTGTGTGAAGAGAGAGTGAATCTAAGAAAAGGTGCGTGTGTATTAGGGCATGTTTCTCAAATATACAAGAAATATACAAGTAAAAATTTTGTTCAAAATCCCTTCGAAAAATGGAAAGATTATCAGCTATGAAAGTAGTTCATATATGTCAAATAAAATAGTAAAATGCCAGTTCATATTTCAATGTTTTATATCCGCATTTCGTCCCATAGATTTTAAGTAGTTATGTCTTTTAGGGATATTCAATGTAATTTCTCCAGGGAAAAGTAAGTATATCCTAGTGTGTCAACTATGTAATAATTGTGCTTTTACTGATGTTGTATGTTTTATAATTAATGCATTCCGGTCTGCTATGTCTCCCCGTGATCTAAATAAGGTAAGAAACCGTCTAAGTCATGCAAAATAATCAACCACGCAACGAAGGTTGAACAGTATATATATATAATCTGAACTGAGGGTGGTTTTCGTGTCAGTTGATGATGATCGGAGAAACTACATATTATCTTTCGGAAGTTTCTGACACGAGAGTCTCTGCATTAGACATATTTCTAAAGAAATCTACCTAACATTCAAAATAATTGCCTCCCCTAAATTCCCCGTCTGCCTTAAATTTCTATTGCTTTCTTCTTAATCTGATGATGTTTTCATTCGATTCAGTGTACCGAAAAACCTACAAATCGACACTTCACACGCCTATTTCTCGCAACAATGGAAATCCTGCACTTTCCCCCTTCCCTCCTAGAATTTTTATGCACTATTCGGTTTTGTGTACCTCATGTCTAAGGTAACTTATTAGCAAAGTTTCATGAATGCAGGAACTTTTTCCATTTTTGGGTCTATTTTTGGCTTATTTTACACGAGCTAAAACGAGTCGCACGGGTGAGCCTAATATCATACTCCACTCGACCCAAAAAACAGTGACTCGACTAGAGAAAGTTACCTCTGGCTCGACTCGTGTCCATCCCTAGTCTTTGGGAAAATCTCTGGTAAAATCTAAGTTAGGATGGTCAACGGCTGCATTCGAACATCAATCAGGACGGTCGCTCCCTAGGACTTAACCTACGACCTACAGAATACTAAGCTGATTACGCTCAACCACTGAATTGCTTCTTAAAATCTGCGTACTTACCCACTTCCGATCCGAAGGCTAGGCAATAATTAGTTAGAGAAACAAACATTTATTTTTGTCTTTCGCAAAAACAGGTATACAAAATATTATTATATGGTATAATGAAACGAAACATTAGTAAAGTACTAATTAGAATATATGATATATTGTGAACTTATAGTCTAATTTTCATATATCATGTAGTCTAATTTTGTATAGGTCCTATATAAATGAAAGTTTCTTTGTCTGTTTCTTTTACAAAACCCCAAATCTATTAATTACACCAAATTTAGCATGGACGTGTCTTAGAAATGCAATTGCATTTTCAAATTGCTTCTATCACTGTGAAAACTTGGCATAAACATTATTTGGAACAATGTAAGAATTCTGTGGGTGATCACTCCCACAAGCACCCCAGTTGTTAGTATTGCCAAGCTATTTTGAAATTTACATAAATGACTTTCTTCACTTATTCAAGCCTGCATGCGAATATTGATTTACACGCACTTTGTCATACATGTGCAATACGTACTTGGATAGCCCGTAGAGTAATTCCGGGTGTAGTATCGCCTATCAGCAGTTGTCAGTCTATTTCAAAAAAATAATTTATCAAATTGCTTCCGTATCAGCACCAAACTGACAAGGGGACTACCCCAAGTGTTACAAACCGATTGAATCCAAATTTGTTGTATGAACAGGGCACATCCCAGAACTAAAAAAATATGGTAGCAAAAACTGCTCCAATTACCCACTTGTGATATTTTGGCCCCTAGTCGAATAACTCACTCACTGACTTAATCTTCAATATTCCCAGGCCAAACAGCTAAAGCTAGAAACAGAACCGAGACGCTGAGGCTAGGGACACCAAATCTTGACTATCATGAGGTGGTTACGAAACAGAAATTAAATTTAGGAAAAGTCGCCATCTTGAATCCAATATGGCGTCCTAAAATTAATGCCAACAGTATATGCACAGCCCGAACTACGGAAGCTAGAAATACCAAATTTGGAATGAAGGCCAATCATCAAACGCAGATTACGAGAATAACCAAAAATATGCAAGAAGTCGTCTTGAATCCAGTATGACGGAGTAGAATGTATTTCACAATGGCTGGCGCTAGAAACAACAAAGTTTTCATAAATTGTGATTGTCAAGAGGTGGTCACGAAATTATAAAGAAATTGGGAAACAGTCGCCATCTTGAATCCAATATAGCGTAAGAAAAATAAATATTGAAAGTATATGCACAGCCCAAAGTACTGAAGCTAGAAATACCAAATTTGGCATAAATGTTTGTGAGAATGGGTAGG
>JAGDQP010061595.1:0-12014 GCA_022664845.1 Lepisma saccharinum
AAATAAATAAAAAATGAAAAAGCTTCTGTATGCATTTAAATTTGGCCATGTATATGCCAAGCGCCCTTTTGATGAGCGCGATCGATTTCTATCGATTACGGCTATTTTTAGTAACTTTGACCTCGGCCAGTCACGATTTTGAATGTGATGCTAGTTAAAATCCACATCTATGCCCCATCCGGGATTCGAACCCGGGACCTTCGAATCGCTGGCTTATCGCCTCAACATGTGTCTTTTTAGTGATTTTCCTTGCGTTTTGTGACTTGTGAAGGAGAATATTTGTAGCAATTTAAACCAGATAGGGATTGCTGAAAAATGTTACACATTTTTCTCCTTGCGAACCTCTGTTAAATTATTTGGAGTACATTCCTATCCAAAAGCCATAACTAAATCTCCCCGATTTTTTCGCCTTCATTACTACACCTAGGAAACGACTTTGCCCATGTAATTTTTTTCTGAGGAAGTTCTGAACAAATTTGTGAAGGCAAAAAAAAAAAAAAAAGTTTAACAATATAATTGTACTATCAAGGAAACCACCTAAGCTGATCAGTCAATATTTACAGGATTTTTAAAAACTGGTTTTAATCTGTAAAACGCGGAAATTACAGGCGTATATATAACCTTTTCGATAATTTTAATAGGAAGAATGATTGGAAATGTCGGTTTGTGCCAATCTGTGCAGAGTAAGGTGGCGTAAGTCCACAGACACTTGCAGTGTTGAAACCGCTGCAGGAACCTGGCACAATTTTTGAGTAATGACAATGGATGCGGGGGGTATGAATATCATGGCCGCCATCTTTGATTGACCTCGAGAATTTGAAATGGCAAGAGGGTCATGTGACATATTATTTTAGGTTATTCTGTACCCTGAAATTCAAATGCGAAAACACTTTTCACCTATGTGTATCGGAAATTTGAATTCCTATATGTGATCAACTTGGCGACGATTTTGACGAACACAAATATCCAGTAATTTTCTACAATCCTCATAGTACATAACACATTGGATTCAACGGCAGACGTGTTTTTTTATTTTAATTACAAAACAAAAATTAAACGTCCTTGCAGCCAAGGTGCAAAATCGCTAAGAAATGGTGGGGTGGACGTTATATATACATGGTGTTTATGAACAACACCGACAAGCTTCTGCAGGTGATACCTGACATAAAAACAACATGAAGGTTCCTCTGCCAAATTTTCGAAGTATGCATAATTTCGGAGCTACAGGCTGTCGAAAGCACGAAGTTAAACTTCTTTAAGAAAGTATTGAAAAACTTCTAAACATTTTATTATTTCAACAAAACATAAAATACCCGAACAGATTGATTGCCCCCAACACCAATACAAAACGAAACGAGAAGAGATTTACAAATTATCAGGTTCAGACTCATAACCATAACATAAAATTAAAAAAATGATCAGCCGTAGACAAAATCCTAATTTCACACTTCCAAAACTATTGGTAATCCGGACCCACTGAAAAAAATCCAATTTAAGACATGCACGCCGAATCAAACTATCAGACCTAGCATGACATGCTATAGTCTATAATCATTTAGGGTGTTATTCTTCCCTCCCCCCAGAATCGAGTGATCGAACCTCTGTTGGTAGAGCGTTAGCTTAGCAATCGAAAGGTCCTGGAAACGACCTAGGGACCACCTATCCTGACTGAGGGTTTTTTGTCAGTCACGCCAGACAAATGCCGGGATGATACCTACAAAATAAGTCCTGGCCGAGTAGTTTCCAACATTCTCTCCCCACCTTATCTGCGCCTGAGCCCAAGATGCCTGAAGGCCATAAAAATTTTAAATTCAACTCCGCACAAGATTCACACACAAAATTGTTTCCTTCATCCGAACCAAAAGATAGAAAATCCTAGACGGTCGCGAAAACTCGTTTTTTAAATTGGAACCCATTTTCTAATCCAGACCCTTTTGGGAGGTTGCGTGGTAAGACTGCCTGCCTCGTAACCAATAGGTCCCGCGTTCGATTCCCGGTTGAGACACAGAAAGTTCACAGCCTACGGTAAACTGTAGGTCCCGTCCTTATTACATATTCATCCGATGGAAAGCAATGGCAAATCCACCATCGGTTCACGTGCCCAGGAACCTAACCTTCCTTAGGGCACATAACCATGATCACATAAATAAACAATTAAAGTTGAGAGAATGGTTAAAAACTGAACATTGGTCACCTTCAACCTATTCTGCGATAGTTTTTCCGGTGGCCGGAAACCGGTGCCATACATTATTAACATTAATTCCAGTTAACACCCATAATGCCCAGGTTCTGGCTCCACACCAAACTTTTTCACCAGAAATCCCGCCACGCAATACCTACCTGCCATAATATTCAATAAACATATTTTTTTTCTATTGTGATTACCAATATTTCCACTTTCAACGTGTGTGCATCTATCTATGGCTAACATCTGTATGTTAATTTTAAAAGCTTCATCGATACATAACTGTGCTTCCTCTACCTAGTAACGATGCAGACAATGGATATCGAATGTGTGTGTTCAACACTGAATAACTGAGTCTCACACAATTTGAAACAGTCAATGAGAAGGCAGCCTGCTTCTGAACATCGAAACGATTTAGTAGAAACATGAGTTGCGCGCTCCGCTCATCAGAAGCCTTATTTATTTACTTTCAAAACTCTAGTGGATGAAAACTGGTACCATCACCATAATATGAATTTATACATAACCACACTGGAGGAAAACGTAAATGAGTTACTATTTGACTTTTTCTTTCTGCCCGCCTTCCTTTCTAAATTTAGTTTTTTTATGGCTTTTAGGCATATTTATCACAGACATGATAGCATAGGTAAAAGGATGTGGGATCGAAGGCGGCTAGGGCCTACTTTGAAGATACCGTCCTGGTAGTAGGACGGCAGACTGCTCGGAGTGAACCCAGGAGAACCTTCCAAATGTGAAATAATACTCTACGAACAGGAGTATGGTTGCTTAGTTGATCTCTCTACTACTCTTCGATTATACATGTTGACAGCAAATTTCACACTTTCACCAACGCGTACAAAAGCAACTTTTTTCCTCGTGTACAAGGACAATTTAATAACATTATTTCCATTACCAATAAGCTGCTACTGTACTATCTGTAACCTAACACCACAGAATGGACCAGTTCTCTACACTCTTCGCGACTGATTTCCAGGTATCTTCTTCATGCGATAGATATTATACTGCATGCAACATTGTGCACGTTATACATCGTGTATAAGTGCGTTTTGCTACTGAAATATAGCGCATTGAAAGCACATCTCCTTAATCACTTGATCCTGTTTACTACTGATTTTCTCGGATTGGCGAAAACTGATAAATACATATAACTGATAAATCATAGGAAAATAAGATTTTACTCACATGATGTCATTCCCCTTTTCTAGTATACTATCTTATATCTTTCATCCTTCCTCAAACTAAACCGCCTTCCAGCTCCGCCAAACCGTTGGAGTTGAGTCGGCAGACAAACAAAGAAGAAGGATGACATGCACTTTCGTTAAGACTTGAGAGAACAAAAGACAAACGAATAGCGAAGGCATTGTATGAATGCCAAATATAAGTGCATTTCCATCCAGAAAAAATAATATTATATAACACCTAGAAGCATAAAACTGTCACTGAAAATTGTGTTTCTGTAGAGTAGGAAAACTCACAAATATTCAACGTTGAATCAACTTTTAATCAACGTTGTGCTTTCTACCATTTTAGAAGGTTTGAGCACAATTTAAATTCAACGTTTAATACTAGTCATTCTTTAAACGTTTATTAAATTACGTTGATAAAATATATAATTCAACGTCACCAAATACAACGTTGTCAAAATTCAACGTTTATGAAACGTTAATTCAACATTGTGTGCTGTGTGGGTATGTTTATTGTCACTGCAGTTATCTGTTATCTGCTACAAACAGCGAATTTGTCAACATTTAGAATACTGTAAGTTGTAAACCGTTCTAGATATGCACAAACTAATTATTGTATGGCATTGCTCGAAACATTTCATTGTTTGATACCTCACATGACCCTCTTTGCATTTGAAAATAGTTTACGTCGATCCAATATGCCGGATGTCAAGATAGCGGTCATGATCCGGAAGTGCATTAAAACAGCCCTCCTAACCCGATTTACATAGTTGAAGTCAGAACAATTGTGCCCCTATTTATTTCGAAAATAATCCGTCTTGGAACTACCAAAGTATATTATATTTGGCTTTCCCACATTCATGTTTCCATTTAGTTTTCTCATATTTCTAATGCTCAAAAGCAGCTAAAATTTTTGTCAGTATCTTATTTTCATCCCTACTTTATAACAGTAGTTGTTTCATTTTGCTAACGCCACGGCGAGGTGGGGAGGTCTACTTGTCAGTTGCACGCCTTTGGTTTAAGGCAAGCATGGAATCTCTCCAGAACGAACAAACAAAATGTATATTCTACGTCCTTTGTGGATATAATTATGTTGATGCCTTTTATCCATACTTAATTTAATTAAAACAAGCTGAAAAGGCTATCACACTTTCCTTTAATTTTAAAACACATCGAGCGTAACACTTTCAATGTTCTAACATCTTCCTCAGACGACACATTAATAAACACTAACAGTTCATAAAAAGTAGCAGAAAGCCAAGAGATCCTTTCTGCATCACCTGCCAATCACGTCCCAGAATTCGTTTATTTTCCAAAATTAAACAAATTATAGCCAATCACAGTCCTTCGCTCACAGACCACACCCCCTAGCCAAATATACCGCTATCACACACTTTGTCTGTCTCGGTTTCTCTCCAGGAAGATGAAAATAAGATTAAGTGAGTATTACAGACACATCAATCACTACAAGGTCCCCTACATTGACAAATACAACGTTTGTACAGAAAGAGGATTAGAAAATTTTTCATAATATTACATAAATTGGCCAGATCAAACATTAAGAAAATTGATTCTTCTTTCCATTACATTGAAGATCTTAAGTGCGCGCTGCATCGTACAAGAATTCAATCTCCAAACAGGAACTCGCTGACAAGCTTCAACAAACATAGCACAAATCTTCTCGCCTAGAAAAAAACTATGAAAAAAACTATTATTAATACAAGTTCAAAATCCAAAGTATTCTATTGCATTAGATGTGAATCCAAATTTTGCAATCAAAATAAATGAGTTATTAATCTCAAAATCAGTGTCAAGTTTTCTATTGCAATCACTTAATTTATTCATAATTTCTCAATATTTACTTTACTACAAATCAAAACAAACTATTAAGTTTTCAAAGCTGAACAATTTAAAAAAAAAATAATATCAATTTGTGAATGCAAAATCAATTTTCAAATAAACTTTTAATTTTACTTTCAAATTCTAGAAATCAAACAAACTTTACTGAATCTCTTTTTATACATATAAAAAATTCAAAGAAAATTAATGCAACTTATATATGAATAATATAAAAATTTGAATAAACAAATTACTCAAAACAAATTAAATATTCAAGGTCCTATACACAACTAAATTCTAGATTCAATACATCTCTATAATACTAACTTAAAATTCAGAATAAATACATTCAAGAAAAAATGGATCAATATATCGACTCTCGGAAAATCCTTAAGTTTAACACATAAGCACAAAGGATTCTCAGAGAATTGACTCATTCTCTAAATCATTATAGACATCTATTCAATTACACGTTCACTAACAAGTATATTTGAAGATACTCTTCATCATCGATGTGTTCACTAAGAAGTATATTACTAAGTTACTCTTCAATGTGTTCAATGGAATAGTTTGGATGAAAAGTTGTTTATAAAACTTATCCGAATTTAAAAAAAATACTACGATGACTAATCATACAACATACAAATCGAAAATAAGGAAACGAAGAAAGAAAGTAAACATATAAAAATATAATTGGTGCACTGAACAAGGACGCGTTTAGTCCAAATCATTACCTTCCACCCAGCCCTACTACATACTAACAACTGGTAACATAGTGCAGATCATTCCAATTCAGAAAACAAAACTACTAACCCCAATCTCAAAAACTAGAAGCCTTCTGAATTCACATTTCTATCAGTATTCATCCCCCTCCTGAGTTCGCAAGCCAAATGCCCATCGATACTCTCTAGATCTTACCATTGTTGAAACGAAATCTTATTAGTGATAGATTATTTTTCTTTCAATTGTTTTACCTGGGGTGTAGGCACAAGCAAAATGGATTAAACATTGGTTTTCCAAACTCTTTCAGGATGTGAATTTGCAAGAATGCAACCAGCATAACTACCTTCATTCTATACAAACTAATCAGACATATGAAGTACACAGAGCGGAAGAATTTCATTTAAATGAATTCGAGGAGTCCCAAGAGAATTGTTTCAAACGAAACTCACCCTAAACAATAGCGATGGGAATGCCGGACTCAGTATAAATGTCCACACATCATCATCTAAGATCCACAATCGCCATCAACAGCCGGTTGTTCATTTAACATTCATCCGACCTCTATTTTCGCCATTCTCTTCTCAAGGTCACACAATTCAAACTCTCCTTCCAAAGTTCGGGCACTATGTCCACTTCCAAGTTCCTTGATGTCCGAACATATCTCTCTCTTAATTAAAGGAAATCCCATCTGAAGTCAAATCCACCTTGATCCTTTATTTCCTCCTCGGATCAATAACTTGCCTCGACATAAATCAACTTATCCTCCAATTGATTTTAAATACAGAATTCCAACACAAGCACAAATAGTTCATCAACTAGCCGAAAGTCAACAAGTGCATTCTCACCAACCACACAAACCTTCAACCGCATCTGCAAGCTCGATTTAAAACAGGCACCACACGCAGCTTATATCTCCACTTCCACCACTTTCTTGGGCAGTCTATTGGATAGGTTCAAGTTTCTCGCCAAACTAGCACAGATCAAGTTTGCTTAACAAGCCGTATCAATGAAAAATACAATTTCCTTCCTTCAATAAACCCCATCATGAAGACTGCAATCCCCTTCTCCAAAACTGAAGGTATAACCTGTACTGTCCACTTCCTTTTCGACTTCCAATCGTTATTGCGTCTGTATTTAACATTTGTTAACAGATTTGTCCACTCATTTCCAACTCGGCAAACATTAATCTCTTCATCATACTTTTCTCCACAAGCTGAAGTCTCTGACTTGGCAGCGCTAGAATTAGCTAATCTCCTCTCTCTTTCTTATCATTTCGGATATCATATCTATGATCGCTTCTTCCAACTCCTTTATAATCTTTTTTGGCTTGTTGGTATTTTTCATAACCAGGAAACTCAAGTTTCAAATCTTTTATTGTCACAGGTAGTTGGTTACCCAGGCACTTGAAGACATATGAAGGATTCATTCCCTCTATTATTGCCGAAACCAGTTCAACTTCAGAAGAAAAACAACCTAAAATCTCCGAAGCCACAGTAATAGAATCGATATAATCGAAAATATTTTCGGAAAATCCCATCTTTTGAAAAAAAAAAGAAATTTTTACTGTTCAGGGCATGACTGACCACCGAACTGATAAACCGTTCTTTAATTAATTTTCTATTAGATACCCAAGACAATTTCCAATTGTAACAACAAATAATTGTTTCAAATAACTCTTATTGTGTACAATTAAACAGTTCACTCAGTATCAACGAGACTGGAATTGTTGAAGTTTTAATTATTTCTTCAATGAGGACTAACATATCAAAAACCTTATGGCCGTCAGAACCATTAATTTTGATTTGCCCTATCAACTTTCCAAAAATACTTGACATATTCTCAAAGCACATCTTTTCGACTAAGTGCAAAGGACCCTCTCGACCATAATTATCACAACGAAATTCAGGCACTGGGAGGCCAAGTGGATTCTCAAAACAAATTAGGTAATTTCCCAAAGCACAATCAAAATCATTTTGCAAAATTTCCATGATCTGGCAATCCTCAAAACTAACGCAGGCATTCCAAAACTTTTTGGATCCCTTGTAGCATTAGTCGAAAGCTAACTCGATTTCACACTTGTCCTCCACTCCTGAATTCTCTGTTTACATCCGCCCCTGCCAATCCACTAGCATTTTGTTTTTAGTTACAAACAAACTGCGGAACTGGTTGGTTTACATGTACACGCAACCCTGGATAGGTTGATCGAATGTTAAAGCATACTGAAAATCTAGGACCAGGATTTTCCACTTGCACGCCAGGATTGCGACACATCAATAGCTATTCACTGGTGGTGCTAAATTCATATTGGGTTAATTTAATTGACCAAATCGAGAATTTTCAAATCCAATTTGATGTATTGTAAACATCTGACCACTTTGTAATAAATCCACATCCATCTGTTCCATTTCAACAGAGTAATTCAATTACTGTTTACATTTTTTAACAAAGATAAGCCAAATAAAAACAATAAATATTGCAACTAAATATTCTAACTACTAACAAATAATTTCGAAAGATCTCACACACTCTCACTCACACCAACCAGATTACTAACAAATACTCTAAAGGATAAGGGTATTTCTCTATTTGCCTGAATCGCCCACAAATAAATTTCAAACCATCAGTTCACATCCCCTTTACTTCCCACAACAATGACGTCTGAAGGGACAAAGTCAAAATTCGAACTATTTAATTTTCAAAAATATTTAAAAAAGCAAATTCTAAATAAAATGTCAAAGTCGGACACAAACTTTCTTAAGTTTAACAAAATTAAATTGATTTTAACCAAAAGGCAAGGTTATTCAATGATCGAGTAACTATTATTCAAAATCTAAATTAAATGTCAAAGTCGGACACAAACTTTCTTAAATTTAACAAAATTCAATTGATTTTAACCCAAGGCAAGGTTATTCAATGATCGAGTAACTATTATTCCCTTGTACAACTATAGACAAAAGTTTTGACGCATGTCTTTAGAGAATATTTTCCTATTTCGCAGCGATTTCCCTTGCGGAAGTAAATTTCCCGCGGTAGAGGGAAGATCCCTGTCGTTCGAAATTAAAACATAATCCGGCGCTAAAACGCAGTGCAGATGAATAAGGATGGACATTGTAGTTGTGTTCATAAATAAATATGTAATTACAAGCTAAAAGAAGATTTTAAAATATCAATAATTCTTAATTAAGCACGGAATGTCATATCATTTCATAATCTTCCCGTAAAAGCAAGTAAAATTATGAATAAAATACTGTTTAATAGGCTGGTCAATTCGTTATCATGCAGAGTTTGTAAAAATATTTAATGTTGTTCCGGCTTCAAATCCTGGTCGTCGGTAATATTTTTTTCAATCGTAGATTAATATCGATAATCTTCACTTTGATTATTTTTGTGTTAATTTTTATGTTTTACACCAATTCAACAGACTTTGCAAGAAACTTTTCACTATTACTAGTAAGGAAAGATATTTTTAAAATTGAAATAAAATATAAAACATTGACAACATTAAATATGTTTAAAGCACTCAAGATTTACTTATTATTATTCTTAATTGAACAATAGCTGTTATTGCCCCTTCTCTCCCGATAATAATAGAAACTAGATTAAATCATAGTTTTACTACGTATGCCTAGGTCACATAAAACTGGTTACCTATCAGCTGCTGCTTCCTATTGGCTGGTGGTAACAACAGCAAACAAGTAGTGCTGGTTCACACTTGGTTTGCCTTCGTTGGCATTAAATGCTGCCGGTAACTATAATACAGAGTGATATATATAAAACTTTACAATATCAATAACGTATTTATTACGCCTTCTGGAAGTGACTGTAAATTTTAATTTGCATAATATTGTCGAATTGGCTCCATCAGAAACAGTTTAGGTGCCCTAATTGAAATTGAAATACAACTGTCGTCCATGATGGCCTATTGTTAAAGGATTGAACCGTCAAGGCCTATGTTAATTTCAATTTTTAATGTGACCTAGGTTTTACTATTTCTACTACTGCTATTACTACTAAGTACTACTACTAAGGCTACCATTACTTTTTCCGCTACGACTACTACTTCTACGAGGGTTGATCCAGAAATAAGGTTCCCAAAGAGCTCCAGCCGCACGAGAAGGTGCGAGGCGAAATCCGGCAACACCGCTTTGTGCGGCTATTCCCCCACTCTCGATTCCGCCCGGCTGCGCTTCGCTGCGCCGCTCATTCTTGGCTCAGATGGTGGTGCCCATTGTTGCTCCCGCCAAGTGCGAGATTCGTTCCGTAATTCGCTTTTTGCACGCCAAAGCGACTCCACCCGTGGATATTCATCATCAGTTGACAGAGATGTATGGCGACAAGTGTATTTCTGTTCAACACGTCCGAAAGTGGCGCAGGGAGTTAAGTGCTGGAACGTTTCCGCTAATTTCTCTACCATTGGATTCGGGTTGTTTCGTCACTGATGGATGTCCAGATTGTCGTTGAATTTCTGTCTCCGTTCTTGAATTTTCGAAACGCACCAACAAGATACGCTGTTAATGTCTGCTCATCAAAACTCACTGCCTGTGCCTGTTGCTGCTTTAGTGTTCTTCTGATTACGTGACTATCTATTCACGCACTCCCAGTGTCATTCATGAGGTTAGTATTCCGCTAAACTGTGAGATGTCAAAATGGGTAGACATTTTGCACTGAACCAATATTTAATTTATCAAATCATTTTACTACTGAGAGAACAATATGGAGTTTTTGGTTGTAAATATAAGTTTTTAAAGTAAATTTGATTACGTATTACAATTTAATATAGTTTTTATCTTACCGTGGGCCGTACAACATTACACTATGGGCTGCATGCGTCACGCGGGCCTGTTTTAGACCATGCCTGCACTAGATCCAGCAGGCCCTTACTAACTACTGACTCCTCAATACCCGTTTGTTTCGGGATCAAAGTTAACGGAGTTAATTCGAACTTCTGGATGTATAATACATAATAAATTTTACATAAACGCTGTTGTTTCTTGTGTTTATGTTTAGAGGTTTGGTTTTACTCTAACTCTCCACATTTTGCACTTTGTTGTTTGCACTTTGTTCGCAAAAGAAAAGAAGATTTATGACGTCTGTTTATTAGCTTTCATAAATTAACCATGATCAATTCGTTATTTGCCAAAGATCAGTGATGACTATCTGCTTATATTTTATGTTTAGGAGCAAGACAATTTATAAACCACGTGCTTATTGCAGTTGCTATATACTTTTTGAAATGAAAAATGTCACAAATCATGTAGTTTATACAATTATTAAAAGATGGCAGTAAAATAAATGCATTAGTAATGATGTTTATACAAGCATGTAGTTTATTCATTTAGTGAAAGATGTCACTAGTAGTGTGGATGCTCTTTAATTGGCTGAATTAAATGTGTATCATTGGCATTCATTTAATAGAGTATTCGAGGCGTTAGAACAAACAAAGTTGTAACATTTTCGCGATAGTGCACCTCTGTAAGTTTTAATCTGACTTTTATTTTTTTGAATTTGTTTATGGCATTTTGGTATCCTTGGCTCAGGTCGAGGTGGAGTAGGTAGAGGATGGTGCTTGTCTCGAGAATTTTGGAAACTCTCCCACGGTGGAAGGTCTGGCAGACTCACTGATTGGTATTCAAATTTGTTAAAATTACATGGGAAATATAATGGTGAGACATTATAAGTCACGCAGCATAGCTAAGTTCTGAAGAGAAAATGAAAAAAACAAACATATATATTACATTAAGGTCCATTGCAATTTTATCAATGGTGCTAAAAATCATAAATTTTGTATTTTTGGGCCATTTTAGTAACCAATGGTTTTGGCCCGTCTCGAGTCCATTAGTTATTAAGTCTCCAAAATCCACAATCATTCATCCCATCCGGGGTTCGAACCCGGGACGCTTGATTATCAATCGTGCTGTTAAGTAGCATATTTTAAAGCAATATTCGGATCTCTGTTCCATTGTAATCACTTCTTACATTTTGTTTCGTATTTGATGCTATCTAAAATAATGAAACCCACCAGAACCTACCTCAGTCACCGTAGCATATCGAATCTTAGCCAA
>JAGDQP010061597.1:477-12014 GCA_022664845.1 Lepisma saccharinum
TATATATATATATATATATATATATATATATATATATATATATATAATTATATATATAAGAAAATGAAGTAACCATAATTTTTAATTAATGAAATGGAAACTGAACTAAGAACACAGTACAGTTTTTCTAACAGTGCAACATCTTTGAATAGTAAGTATCATCAAATGTGTTACTACTTGACGTGTTAGAACGCATTGTTCATTACAATAGGAATTAATGCAGTGTGATCAGTGGCTATTAGATAATTTGATGTTACAAAGATAGAGATTTCATAACATTGTTAGACAAAGACAAGTTTCAATAATTCAGGTAAATTTAAATCGGTGAGTAGGACTATCGGAAGAGCATATTTTAACAAGCATAAATAGATTTTCTGTCGAAGAAGTGATCTATTAGGTAAATTTCTGTCCTGCCTGCGTGATCAGCGTGTATTGTATTGGTTGGTTATTTGAAAGCTGGTCCAAAGAAGTCATCATACTTACTGAAGAGCGGCTATCAAATTGTTTCTGAGGAGCTTCAGAAATTTCATCGGTTAGATGTATTGTGAATTTCAACGGTGCAAAACGAAAAAGATTTGCTCTCATAATTTTACAGATGCTAGTGTTAGAAATATACTTAGTCTTAAAACGTTTTTAATGTAGTTTCCATTAACGACATTGGTCTACAGTTGGATAACCATAAACTAGAAAGATTCGCTATTTCCTGACCATCATTCAACTAAGGATGAAATAACACAAAAAACTTAATAAGCCAAGAGGAAAGAAACCAGCTTCAGATTAGTTTTGTGTCGGGGTGGCTCAGTGGTAGAGCGCTCATCTCTGGTGGGTGGAGTCCCTGGTTTGATCTTGGCTTGTGACATGTGGTTTTGTGGTGGACAAATACAGTGTGCATGAGTATTCTCGGGGTCCTCCCATTTCCTCCCACTTAAATCATTTCACCAATTAATCATCCATTCGGTTTGAGCCAAAGATGCCTAAAGGCCTTTAAAAATTAAAGCAAATTCAGGTTGTTTTGAAGAGTCCTTGGTAATCAGGGCCAATTTGTAATAGATTTAAAAACACAACTGACAAATGATAATTGGGCTAGATAATACTTAAGAATATATGTCAAATGAACTAATACATAACTTGAAGATATAATGTTATTGATGAGAAATTTGAAGTCCTGGGCTTTGCCTTCCTAAGTTACGACCTTCAAATATTCCGGCTAAAAGAATTAGCTTCAAAATTTATGAGAGTTCACTTCATAAATGCTAGTAAGTATTAGGCAGATCACGTTTTAAAGTTGCAGTATTGTTCTTGATTCGTTGGGTACTTAAAAATAAAAATAGGAGGTGTGAGTACCAAGGTACCTTAAGATGAGGGCCCATAAATTATTACTTTAAAATAATGTTTATATTACGATTGACTTTTTTCTGCTTTGTTAACTTTGTGTATAAGTTTGTGTATGTGCGTGGCTGAGAGAGGGGAAGAGACTTTTTATGCTTTTTGATTGGCTTTCTAGAATAAATGCTACGAACTTAATCAGAAAGGGAATTTTCAAAGAAATCAAAGTTGCATGATGGAACAATATTGCCATTCGTGTTTTACTTTCGATGTTTTTACAAAGTTTGTTTTGTGGGGGATAAAGTGCCTTATTTGTGATTACATAGATTAAAAGGGATATGGCAATTATTCAGGATATTTAGCGGCAGTATACCAAGTACAGTTATGAAATACACGCAATGAAAATCGTGAGTGAGTGAAAATCGTGAAATGTACGCAGTGAGCCTTGATGATGAACCTCGCACTGGACGACCACATGTGTTGGATGACGAGGCCCTGAAAGCAGCCATCGAGGAGGACAGTGAGTGGTCTAACGTGTGATGAACGTGCAGAAAGGTTCCATGTTTCCGCTGAAACAGTCAGACCACACCTGCGTGGGATAGGGAAGTCATACAAGTTAAGCAAGTGGGTACCCCACTTATTGTCGGCAGCCAACAAGGAACAACGAGTGACAGCCTGTTCGTCCTTGCTCACTCGGCACCTGAAGACACCCATATTTGATCGCTTGCTCACTGGTGACGAAATGTAGGTCCTCTATGACACTCCCATGGGTACCAGACATTGATTGTCGCCACGTGACCCTGTTCCTCACACCTCAAGACCACCTCTGCATCCACGAAAGGTTATGTTCTCTGTATGGTGGACTTGTTGCCAAGTGGTACATTAAAAGTTCCTTCCACCTGGTCAGAGCATTACTACTGACTGACCTCTACTCACAGCAATTGCAAAGGATGCACCGTGTATTGTGGCAGAAGGAGCCGGCATTGGTGAATCGCAAGGGTGTGCTGTTCCTCGACGACAATACCAAGCTATATATGGTAAAGAGCACCCTGAAGACCCTTCAGCAACTTGGCTGGGAGACACTTTGTCATGCACCATATTCACCGGACCTTGCACCAACAGATTACCACCTGTTTCATTCCCTCGACAACCACCTGCGTGGGAGATCCTTCACCAATGAGGGAGACCTGTGGAACGCACTCACGGACTTCTTTGCCTCGAAGACCGCCTACGTTTATCACCAGGATATTGTGCAGCTGCAGGAACGTTGGTAAAAATAACTTTATTTTGGTAAATTTGATTTTATATGGGCCAGTCTAGTAACTTTTGACGTGATTTCGGCCCGTCACGATTCGCCCATTTACAGCCAGTTAAAATCCATAAACATCCATGCCCCTGCCAGGATTCGAACCCGGGACCATCAAGTCGTTGGTTTAACGCCTTAGACCGCACGGTTACCCGGCCGGCAGGAACGTTGCAAAAGGTGTTGGATACTGATAGAACTTACTTCGAAACCTAAAGGTACGTAACGTCCACTGTATTGCTCTTTGTTTATTCCTGCTCTAGAACGGCATTGTTTTTGTTACCTTGTAATACACTGTCAAGAAAATACCAATTGCATTCTACAGTACATTATTATTTTACTCTATATTTGTATACAAAACTGCAAATAGCTTGGAACTCAATGTTGAATGCAAGCTGATATTTTTGAAAAATTTCTTGATGGATAGTTTTTTTATTATACATGTATTGAGTTTCGACAATTTTATTTTAGACATTTTATTTATTGGATATATTTCTATTGAACGTTTTACATTTTGGAAATTTAGGCTTTTGGAAGTTTTTGTGTTGGACATTTTTCACTTTGTACACTTTTGTTTTGGTTTTGCTTTAGACATTTTACACTTTAGGCATTTTTTAATTGGACATTTAACCTCTTGGACATTTTTGGTTTCTACATTATGACGTGGAATGGATTTCGCGTATATAACAGAAATAATGTAACACCCATAGTACAAAAGATCTAATTAAGATATGATGATCATCTCAAGTGTATACATTATAAGAATACACTTTTTGTATACATCTCCAACGAAATTTGTATTTCATGCACATGAAGTGTAAAAGTGTGCGCAGGAAGTGTCGGACTTTATCACACCTGTTTGGAGGAGAATTTTGTACATGTCGTGCAGTTCTTTTTGTATTATTCCTTTTATACACTTTTTAAACGCGTTTTGTTCAAATATATCCTGATAAGATCAGCCTTACTCACTTGGTCATCACAGTGTATCATATCTAGCGTAGAAAGAAATGCGACACTAAGAAAGGCTTGTGTGTCCTCGGTAGATCAGTTATAATATACGGGTTATCTACGACTACACATATAAAGCAAATATGCTTAGTATTTACAGGAAAAATTTGAAAATGTGTAGGTGTGATGCATTTTCTTTTAAAGAAACATTAGCACCACTTTGGGGTGCTAACTTTGTGTACTAAAATTAATTTTCGCCGTCATTTGTTTTTTGTTATGTGTCATATCAAGTAAAAACTTTTGTTTCATACAATTCTTATATACTTTATAATTGTGTTAATGGTAGTTCAGAAATGTGAAATACAAGAACTAAAATCACACAGAGATATGTCCAAAGTTGCCCCGGAAAAAGGAAAATCTTTAGGGAGAATGCTTTCTGAACTGATGGCCGGAGTATTCTCTTTGTAGAGGTAACCTTAAACACACGGAAAATTAAGAGCAGATCGACCCCTTTAATTTGATGGCTAAATGATGAAAATCGATTACTATATAACAGCAATATTGCTTATGTTAATTTTGTTATGTACAAACATTGGCTTCTAACTTAAAGATAGAATTGTATTAAAAATAGAGAACTCTGACAGGAAACTCGCTGTATTTGAAAAATCTACATGCTTCAAATGTAAAATAAGTAGGTTACAATTTTCAGGAAAACGTTGCCGGTTACGAACAAACAAAAATATTATGAAATACTTGAAGAATATTACCGTAACTTTGTAATCACAATATTGTATTTGTTTGTTTATGTTACAGCCAATTTGAAGCAACTAACAGTAAACCGAACAATGCTCTATAGGTCTTCAAATTCAGAAAATAAAGAGACAAGAAAACAAACCTGAGAAGCTACAGTGCTGTACATTGGGAATGAAACAGAAGTTCAATCAAACTGACCATGTTTCTCTTGTACAGTTGGAATACGAGATAAGTGAACAGTGGAGATATAAATACAGTAATGCAAAGAAAGAACTAACCTTTACATTTCAACCAATGTACACAGAAATATACAGGTGAACCACTGGAGAAAGAAGCTATGAAAAGGGGTCTACTAAAATGATGATAACTTTTCATCAAACACCCTTTCAAGAGGACCGTCTTTTTCATGTTCTACCAAAACAAAATTACGTATCAGCCATTCTATTTTAACATCACAGGGTCACACGGTATTTCTGATATTAGAAAACATTTTTTTTATTAAAAATGCACTTTAGATATATTTTTATTTTGCTATTTGTAACCTTATGAATATGCAATAAATACCAATATTTGGTAAACTTCACGCCTTACATTGGCAGCAAAATATGACACTTGGTTCATTCATGAAACAGCCAGAAAAAAAATTATCGAATCTTTGTGTGCCAGTTTTCCCTAAAGTTCCCCTTAGTTGACAGCATATTTTGCAGGTTTTTCATGGTTTCCCTGCTAAGAAACAAAGTACAGTGTTATGGATTTGTGGTAATACTGTGGATTGACTGGGTCATGTTTATCGTTTACAAAATGAACGTTGAAAATTCAATGCTTTAGTTCGGAACTTTAAGTGTAATGCCACAGATATTAGCATTTTGTGTGTTGCTTCTCATTACATTGTAACGATGGTGGTTTTACGTTAAAGTAAATCAAACCACAAGGGTTTACTACTGTCTGAAATTATTTCATATTCTGTGGTAACAACAACTGACTCTATGCCCCTTTGCGGCGAAAGGTTTCCCACGGTATTTAATACCGATTAGTAATACAATCTTACTTGTAAAAGCCGATTTAAACTGTACAGAAGTAATCGAAAGTTAACTCATTTTAGGTTTGGGAATGATGCTGTTATAGTGTACAAGGAGTATTCTTTTATAGTGTATTAGTATCCCTCGTAGCTCACTATAAAAAATACTAATACGGCCGAGGATCACCTTCCCGCCAACTTGTTACATTCCTACGCTATAAAAGCAGCTTATTCTACACTCTAACTAGTGTGAGAGACTGTTCAAGTCTTGCACAAGAAAGTGTTAAAATATTTTTTTTTTCTGGGTATTTGTTTTTGTTGATAGTTGAAATTAATACAAGATTGCCCTCTCATCAAGGCGCCTTTACGTTCAGTGCATGTTTGTTCTATCTTAATAAGATTTGTTGCATATGCTTGTGAACGATTGGTTGCCCGGAATAGTACGGTAGCAAGCGGTTGAATTTTGAGTTGATATTTTATATAGATATCATTCGATTTAAGTATCTATTTGAAGGTTCTCAAATTGCTTCAATTCTCAAACCAGCACTCTTCGGGATCAGATACGAGCTTCACAGCTTTCTCTGGTAAATAATCGCAACTACAGTTCATCACTATTTAGGTTACAACGAAGTTCGACAACGACATCGAAAAGTTTGAGAGAGTCAGTTTCAAAATACAGTTAATTCTCGTGATTTCTGTAACTCACAGGCATGCGACGGGATTTTGGCGGGCCTAGAAGGATGTCTTCTATGGACCATTCAACAACAGAAACTAATAAATGTTTTTGTTTGGAAAAGATCCTGTTAGCTTTTTGTTGAATGGTTCATAGGATGAGATCATGGAATAAGCCCTCACTGTCCTAGGTCTACATTGCACCGAGAGAAGAGATTTGCAACTTGAAGCTGAGTTCTCTTCCAAGGCGATGATCCCCTTCCCGCTATTACCCTAACCAATGAAATGATGTTCTGAGTTGGCGATGAGGAATACCTCGTAGATCCATTGTTGACCTACCTCAGGGGAATAGGGCATCAAGGAATCCAGAAAGTACTCTCGCTGACAATTTAGAACGCCTCCTGTTCGGAAAGGAGGAATTTCGAATATTAAAAATATTTCTTTGTAACGGTTTTGTGTATTGTTAAGGCTAAATCGTGTGAGTAAAATCATTACTTACTATAAAACAAAATTAACAATAACAATTTATATTGTCAGTTTTTTCTTGAATTTTGTATTGTAATTTTAAAATATGTTCATTGCTTTATTTTTTTAAAAAATCAATAAATAATAGAATAGCTTGAAACATTAACACTACCTTCTAAACATATTGAAAAAGACACTATAATTCTAACCGCCGGTACAATTTTGTTCAACGGTTTCAGAGCCATTAATGATCTCGCGGGCGAAACGTTGTGGCGTAGTCCGCAACTGAGTTCTTCCTATCAATATATAGTGTTGACAAAACGACACAAAATTATTGGAAATCTTTTTCTCAGTCATGTCCAATTTCTTAATTTTTACACGCGTTTTATACGCTTTATATTAACTTGTTCTGTAAGTTTCTCTGATACAAATGTTGTAATTGATTTTTAACTCAATTCCCATCATCCAATTTCTTTGAAATTTTGTAAACTTGCTTGCTTCCGATGACAATACAATTTTAAATCATTATATACAGGGTGGTAAGATCACGGACCGACATACTTCGGGAGGTGATAGTACAGTGAAAAATAAAGAAAAAAAGCCCAGAGAACGGAGGGGAAATTCCGAGGCGTTACGGAGTTACAGCGTGCCGAAAGCGTGGGAAAATGAAATTCAGAGCGGATTATTGCGAAGACGAAAAATCGGAGAGTAGGCGGTTGAGAGTAAATTAGAGGAAATCACACCCGGGTTATCCAAAAATGCATATTGGAAAATTCTACAAGCAGGGCGCTAGGGATTCCCCAAAGGAAGTAAGGGATTCCAAGAAAGTCTTCCAAGTAAAGATGGGTCGAATGGACCACAAATGGGATGAGTTGCCAACAGGTAACAATAATTCATTGCCGGCACATCGATATCTCAACGAGAATTAATGTTATGGCCATTTTTATAAAAATAATGCGTGGTTGCATATCAGACAGGGGTGATAATTAAAGACAGTCAACGAGCGTTTGGCTTATTTATTGGCAATGAGAGAGACTATAAGTATCCAGTCGGATGGTGGTGAGGACCCATCTCAACAGCTGCAGTGTAGTAACAAAGACGTCCTCGTTGGTCGAGTGGTCAGTGCTATCAGGCGTCCGTGATATCACAGCAGTCTTGCATTGAAGCCCGCCTGGAAAAGAATCAGGTGTATGATTAAAGTGTAACAGCATGCAAAGGATGGACGGAGGGTATTAGTTAATGAAGAGGCACGTTCGGCTGGTTAGTAGAAACAACGGAATGTAATACAGCAGCCAAAGAAGGATGACATTGAAGAGAGAAAACAAACACGCGTGTGTAAGAGATATCAGGTGTCAACCTTTGCAAGGCAAAACGTAGAAAGTTTACCATACGATGTCACAAGCTTAAATAGTTCAATCTGTCTATTCTACACAAGAAAAAAAATGCGTTAACGGGCATGACGAATTCTAGCTGCGTCGTACCACCCTGTATACGACAGACAGTAATTAATAAATTAATAAAAGAATTGGAAATTATCCTTAAATGCAAGCAACGCCGCATCTATTGTGTGAAGTTTGGGTTGCCTATCTCGCAGGTAGTTTAATATTCATCTATTATACAGAAAAAAATTAATTGAAAAACGATTTTTAAAAAAATACGCTTTATTAAGATGGACTAAAAAGTAAAAAAAATAATGAGTTAATCTTATGAATCGGAAAATAAAAGCGTGGGTGCTCTTGCTTACCTTATCTTAAAATCATAATATCTAAGAGCACTCAACACTTTTATTTTCCGATTCATAAGATTAACTCAATTTATTATTTTTTTACTTTTTACTGCATCTTAATAAAGCGTATTTTTAAAAAGTCCTTTTTAATTAATTTTTTTATTAACTTACTCTGTAATCATGTTTCTTTTCTGGTACAAATCTTGTAATTGATTTTTAACTCATTTTTCGTTATCCGATTTCTTTGAAATTTTGTAAACTTGCTTGCTTCCGATGACAATACAATATTCAGTCATTAGATATACGAGACAGAATAATCCAGTTAACTGTAATTAATTAAATTACTTAATATGGACTTCTTTATCCTAAAATAAATATTAACCCGCAACGATGTGTGGTTTTGCCTGCTTGAAGAACACTTTAGAGTTTGGGTGTGCGAAGCCCTTAATATAGGAAAAAAATAATTTTAAGAAAGATTTTCTTAAAAAAAAAAAGCTTTCGAAGCAAAGAAAAATGGACTAAAAGGTAAAAATAATAACTTTATGAATCGAAAAATAAAAGCGTGGGTTCTCTTGCATAGATTATAATAAAATCATAATATCTAAGAGCACCCATGCTTTTATTTTCCGATTCGTAAATGTACTTTTTAGTCCGTTTTTCCTTGCTTAAAAAGCGTGTTTTTAAAATCTTGTAAAATATTTTTTTACATATGACGCGAATAAACATTTGTTTTATACGCTTCTTAATCTGTGGTCTAGAACAGGGATCTTCAAATGGCGGACTCCTATCCGGATTCGGACCCCATTCAGGAAAGTAATACCTAAACAATCGATAAAAATATATATAATTCGTCTTCAAAAATGTATCACTATAATTCTGGTCATCGATGAAGGATTACCTACATCTGAGACAAGCAAAAGTCTTGAGTTCTCAAAAACGACAAAGTATCAATGAAAAATGTCAAGAACGAAGAAGGATTTATTTAAAGTTAAGGTTTGGAATTTAGCGTGACTAAATTTAAGGTCTTACCGTGAAAATAGATTTAGAAAATTACTAATTTAAGGTACACGTGTTGTTTGACATGATACTGATCTCTTTGTTCTTGTATACCAGTTATTTGCAGAACTCAATCTCCCATTTAAAAAATAATTTTTGGATATCAAATATGCAGGAGCAGAGTTACGCAACATCTCTGAGTAACTTTTCTTCATCCACACATTTCCAGGCCGTGGTACAACATCTCTACTCTTTGATATTGGAAAACTGGTGTCGTTACATCTTCCAAGGACAGTTGGACATTTCAGTTTTCAACGGTGGAAAAACATCTAAAGAAGAAACTACCAAACAAACAACTAAAAATATGTATAACAGTATGGAGAACTAATCTTTTCTTGTAAGAGTGAGAAACTTTCAAAGCTAAGTTCGCTTATTAACTGATTTTATTTGACCAGAAAATCTTCCTCTAACTCCTTGTGTAATGAAATATCATTCATTGAGGACTCTTCCAAAATACGGCACAAGTAACAGGGATGACGATTTACCAAGATGTTCATTTCAATCAGTAAGGATAATAAATATGCTCTTGTAACCATCTTGAAGCTACTTCACCGGAACTGTTGCAGAAACTGTGAATCTCTAAGGTCTTTGTATAGGAAATACGTATTTTCCATGTTTGTGTTCTAATCCATAGGAATTAGATACGAAAATCGGGAGAAAATTTCTTGGACGTACAAAGATGAACATCAAATATTGTGAACTCAGATACGTCGTCTACATATTTTTTTAAAATAATCTTTCCTCATTTCAAAGTTGACTCATATGGAAGACTTATAACAATATTGAATGTATTTGGTGAAAAAGGGAATTAATTTTAGACACCCATCATTAAACATTTTAAATACTTTGTTAACGTTTACATTGTTTTATTAACAACATTTTACGAAATGTTAAAAGCAACATAAATATTTAAAAATATGCATTATTACTCTGGCCAAAATATACAATGAAGCTTAAATATGATAAAATATGCATTTATATGGCCTAGAAATCAGCGTTCATCGTGTCTACAAAAGTTAGATGAATCTGTTTTTCATGGTCACATAAGTATATTTATATCATATCCAAATTATAAATGGTGGTATAAAAATTTAAGCTCTAATCATCACCAAAACAGCGGGTCTCGAATTTCCTTAGCGCTCTAATTCTCTTTGAGAATGGTTATGAAACCTAAAAAATATATATTTTTTAAATATACACCAGTAGAAGCGTGCGTTGGTCGGAATTAACTCAAATAATTTTTGTTTGAAGAAAAACAAGTTCCATATGTACAGTTGTCTTGAACAGTTGAAGTAAACTAAAAGAACTGTACATACGACATCAATCAAATAAGTTAAAAAAAGAATCCAAACATACAATTACAAAAGATATAAGTTCGATCACCTGCATAGAGTGCATCCCATACTGAAATGTGTATGTAATATGAATGAAAGGGAAGAAAAACATTGCAAATACATATAGATGACGGAAGAAAAATGTACTGATTGCATCTGTGTGAAGTGTTGTGCTGGAGACAAGACAAAGACGAAGAAATAAATAAAAAATCTCTGAAAGACTGAGATTACTCAAGTGTACTGATTGTATGTTCTTTAGTTCAGTCATCAGAAGACTGTAAACAAATGCTCTTTAGTTCTTATTTTACTCTTATGGAATTGTATTCAGAAATGAAGACGTTATGATTGCCTATATTTGAACAGGTATTATCAGTTACATCCACCATACCAATGTACAAGTGGTTTTAATATCCAGAAACGTAGTTCGAGGTAGCCTACATAGTGAAATCTACAAAAAATAGGGAAAATGTTAAACCGAGTGTCGGAGCACTTACCTATCTCGTAGATTGATTAATTAAATTGTTATTAATGTCTTAAAAGAGGTAGTGAGATTCAAAGCACGAAGCCTACAGTTTTTTTTTTCGTAAAGCGGGCTCCAAACCACTCCGTTCAATAAACTCGCATAAAACTTGAACTCTCACGAAGCGAGCGTGCTAACCTCTTGAACACTCTGCACTATGCTGTCACGTAGAAGTCTAGTTGTCAGATGACTTAATCTCACAATCAGCTCTACAGTAAATGTTACTGCATTTCAGTAGATTAGGAACGATTCATACATATGCGGCATTCCAATTACTATTATTATTTATGATTATGAGACAAGACATGATGATATGAATGTTAATTCCACCTTCAAGACAACTTAACCATGAAGGCAAACCATTTCTACGACTAAGTACTTGTATTAGTGGATTTAATTCCTTCACATTTTAAGAG
>JAGDQP010061598.1:0-12014 GCA_022664845.1 Lepisma saccharinum
AATGAAGTTTCTTCTTTACAAAGATTGAATGAAAGAAGTGTTTAATGAAACTTTTTAAATATCAAAACAAGCCCTCAACTCGAAGTTCTTTTAAACTCTAATCGTACATTTTGTAGCACGATAATCATAAAATAAATGTTAGTCATTTGTTTATATATTTAATATAGTTCTAAAGATTTGTTACTTTAGAACTGTACTTACAAAGTTATGAGTCTGTAAGAGTTAGCAGTTAGTGAAAACTTTATTTGCTGTTCTTTACTGTGTATTAGTCTTGTCAATAATAGAATTGTAAATAGAAAAAATCACCCACAATACTTTATTATATTAGATGATTTTGTGAATCTCACATACATTCATAGTGTAAAATGTAATTACGATTTCTGAGTGTGTTTGTTTATTATTTGTAAATACCATGTTTAAGGAACAAAATAAATCTGCAGTTACACTAATGGAAAAATAGAGTGAAAGAATTTTAGACTTCACAAAATTGACAGGTATATCCAAAAACCTCCTTTCAAGATTATTTCAGAAGTTTTGCAGTTATAGGAGGCCCCAATTTCAACTGAAAACAATGAAACATGAATCACACAATCCGTGTGTGCTTGCTACACATTTAATTCTTCTCAGTTAAACATGACTTCGAAATCTTAAAAGAAGGAATTTCGATATACATTTCAATGTTATCCTGCAGTTATGCTTTTTAGTACAGCATATTTGATAGATTATCCTTAGTTTGATTTTATATATTTTGTAATATGATATATTTGTCTCTAGGTATTACGTTTTATAATTTTTCTGTTTTGTCATTGTACAACATTCAATGAAATTATAAACCACTATGGAGTTTTTTTAATTCGAATACAATAAAATAATGTAATAGGTACCGGTAGCTTACCAGGAGTGTAACAATGCAGAATTGTGGAAATAGCTTCGTAGTGTTGTGGTTACCATGACAGAATAGTCATCATTTGTTTCTCTGTCAAAGTTGATGATTTCGATTCAATGAACATAGCTATAGATCTGTATAAAGGTCTGCAGTTAAAAAAAACTAACTAACTAATTTGACAAGATATTTCTCGGTTTATAGATGACGTACTAATATTCTAAATTAGCGCAAGAGTTTTGGCAACATGGCGGATGTTCGCTACTGCCTCGAAACTGATAACATAAACTTATCATAAATATGCTTAACAATGAAGGCTTCGGATATGTAATAAAATGAAATGAATGAATGAACTAAGACCCATTTGACACGGAAGCATTTATGCTATAATAGGGCAAGGGTATAAAGCCATAATGTTTTTGCTTTTACGCCCTGGCACTACTGTTAGCGTTAAGAATTGTAGCATAAGTGCTTGCGAGTCAAGTGGGTCTTGCAATTTTATTTTTCACGAACCATTCGACCTATCTCCCGTCTAAGGAGAGCCCACATGGAAACTGTAGAATAGAAAGTTAACAGCACGTGTGCGTAAACAGTACTTTTGCGTATGCCCACCGCTTACCGTGGGCTGCGGCTCACGCCGCCCAGCTCCTTTCGGACGCAATGTTAAGTTGCTAATTCAAGGTGTAATTACAAAGTGTTAATGGAAGTAATTGGTATGAAAGCTTGTAAGAAGGAGGTATAGTTTTCTGGTGTAACAGACTCGCTCTAGGGTTTATTAACGTATCGAAAGAAAAGTAAGATCGTTTCAGGGAGGATCTCAGAAACATAAGAACAGAGTGGAGGAGGTTTTTAGCAATATTTAACAAAAGTGTAACGCTTAAACATCAATGAAGAAGAACTCGAAAACTAGTACTATTGTGTACGTACGTATGGACAGAATTAAATAGACAATAAGACCGATTCCAATTATATGTATTGATAATCGGTGCTATTAACATTCCAGCAAACGCTTGTTTCTTAAGAGTTGTATTCCTTTTAGTTTCTTGAAAATAAAATAGTGTATTGTTGAAATATGAATTGTTTTTTGAATAATTAATGTAGATATGAAGTGTGAATAAGAAATAACAACGAGTAAAAAATGATTGAAGTACTGCTAACAAAGAGGTCTCTTCCATGGACTCATAAGCAAAGTGTTAAAAGATTGTTTAAATATTTTGTATTGTGTTATGTGGAACGAGAACATAGGCTCTCCGAGTGGTGAAAGAAAATAGAAAGCCTTCGAACTGTGAACAAGAAGGAAATTGTAATAGATCACCCACCACAAAAGAAACACTGCTCATTAATGATAATGCAAAATATTGTTCTGGTAGATTTACTACTTTTTTGGAAATAAATTCGATCATTACCTAAGTATATTTGGATTTGTTTTGTTACTTGGATCAAATAACTTCATTCCCGCAATTATTATCACTGATAGTACTATCATTATGATATTGTAAACGTATGTGTTATTTTCATTGTCATTGTAACAATATAGGGCTGGATTTTAAACACTCCCTCGGATCATACAACTGGTTAATATTAGGTTACATTTGAGTTTCCTTGGTTAGCTAAATGTAGTAGCGTTCACTTGGCTTTTAGTGTTGGGACAAATTAAGGATAGGTTAGGTCAGGTCCTTATAACACCCTGGATAGTATCTAGAATACATAGGAATTATTATTTACAAATTTGCGCTACTCAATATACTCCTCACAAGGATTAAATATATTCTTTCGAAACGAAAATTAACCATTTCTTATGAAAAACTACTGAAAACCAGATTTCAATACTTCATGTATGTTCATGCTCACTGTCGTAACAAGGAAAGAGAAAGAGAGAGGTGTGGAACGGAGGCTTTAGCCACCGTATCGTGACTCAGCCGAAGTGCCCTTGGCTCGTTTTGGAGGCGCCGAATTCCCAGTATCGTCCATCTTATTTGACTTTATGTTCTCGTGACTTTCCGAGTCACGTTACGGAATACCGGGAGTGGATTTTCAAAGTAGGTCACATATATTTTCCTCCAGACAGAAGAAAATCACATCTAGTCTTGGCTTGCGAACATATAGCCTCAGATACTGTCAAGGTCATAAGTTAGGGAAGTACTTTTCACTTGCATTTTTTAAATTTTGAGTTCTGCAATTGATGTTTTTGTTACGATAAAGAGGCAGTAATCTGCATATAAAAATACATTAGTGCACCTTGGTTAAAATTATGTCATGAATAACCATGTTCAAAAGAATAGGTCTCAGGACAGACCCTTGGAACACGCCAGTCGATATTGATAACTTAGGAAAAGTACTGGACCTCTTTGAGTCCATATGATTAAATTAGCCTTTGTCCAAATGATTCTATTAGCTTTTAAACCAGTTTATAGCATGTAAAACTACATTTCAATTTGTAAATGATTAACGGTTTATAAGCTTTCCTTACATCAATAACCAATAGACCTATAAATGTCCTAGGTCTGGTATCCAAGTTATCCACCATTGCTTAATTAGATATGGGAATAGAATTTTTTTCGTTGATATACTCGGTCAAATATATTGTCTTGATAAGAGATTATTTTTTTAATATGAGAAGACATTCACTACTAGCTTCAAAACGCGATTCAGGGCAGGAGTTAATTAAATTAATCTGAAACCATATACTACGATCGAGCTGCCACCTTTATATACAGGTACAATCATCCTGTTTCCACGAATTCACATACTTTGCTTCCCGAAATGAAGTGTTTGCAATATTTGCAACAGTTGCTAAGCTTTAATTGTATTGAGTTTACAAAGAACATGATTTATTTCTTCACTTGTGATTTGTTTTAAAGAAGGAAGGTAAAGTACTTCTATTGAAATTTTTGTTACCATTCTCTGGCAAAAGAAAGCATTATCAACCGTACCAAATGTCAAGTTTATTGACCATAAGTACAGAAATATAATGACTTCCATCCACATGCTTGGCCAACAATTTGAAATGGTAAAAAAAAAAAATGATCTAAAATAAAACTAGAAAAAGATAATAATTTCAAATTTATTTTTTTTATTACAGAAGTGGGGAATTAGATTCTACATCAATATGGATGTTAACAGAACCAGTACATATATCTATGAATATATGCATATATTGACAAGGAACACATATACATGACACAAATATACACAACATACGTACATATTTCGGTAATAAATCCCGCTTATTATTTTGTATCTATATAGGTGAACATAAAAAATCGTACTGCTTTATAAAACTGATTGATTTCGATCAGTATAACAAAAGTTCCTTTCTGTGAATAAAATTTTAGAACATGACAACATTCTATTAATACAAATAAAAAAGATTTGTCATTGTATTACCAATAACAAAAAAACGGGACCAATTTCTTGCACATAAAATATGCCGAAGCTACAGAAGGATATATAAAAATCAAAGTTACCAGTAAAATTACATTAACCTGTATTTAATAATTATTTTTAATTAGTTAATTATAGAAAATAACACATCACATCAAAAGTATATATATATTTGGCAGGAAATTTATAAAAATCAAAGAAAAAAAAATATTTATCATTTTTGACATAAATGATGTGTCATATATAGACATATCGAAAGACAACATATGTGAGTACGAGGAATACAAAAATATGAATCGTTCCATAACGATTTTTCGAGACTCAAGGACGGATTCAGTAATCAAGATTAGAGCTAACACTCTTCCTATTCTTAAAAATGTAAGTTTGGCGTTATGAAATACATACACTGATATGAGAGAGGTCTTTTTTTTACCATTACAATGATGGCATCAAATAGGACTTGCAACGAAAAGAGTTTTTACTCTTTAAATCCGCCATTAATCACAAAACAAGAGGAATAAAAGCAATACACTCTCACTTGTTATGAGAATATTAATGTGTAAATACATTGTGAAATATATATTCTGTTTTTTTTATTATTTATTATTATTATTTTATGTTGCAGAACTGTTAACAACGAAACTGTAAGGCTTGGTGAACCAAGAAATTATGATTGCACATCAACAATTAAACTAGAATAGACGATTTTAATGTATAACTATAAACATATGTGATTATTTGACTGAATCACTATTTAGTGATGTCAGAAGTATATGTGTACAAGGGACTATGTATTTATACATGCATATTCGTACAAGACTTAACAGATGGAACACATACAGAATAGAATCAGAACTTGGGTAGAATAAATAGCTACACGATAAGTAAATAATTCTGAGCACATCCGTTACATAGCAAGTAGTATAAAGCAAAAGAACACTGCATTGGAAAGAGGAAACAAAGCTTTCTAACTGCTTAAAAAAAAAATAAACCCTAAACCACTAAAACGCCACTCTTGCCTTTGTATTTTACAATTACAAGTGCTTGTAAGAAATATTTACAACATTTACGACATCAGTCATTTTTTTATTCTCTTTTTAAAAAAAATGTCAAGGCACCATTATAAGGAATAATTATAATATTGAGCAGAAGTTAGGACTCTATATATATATTGCTATCATACATATACATTGAGTATTGGGTTTTCTTTGTAATTTTAATGGTTACACGTACAAGTAGAGTAAAAACGAAAAAAAAAAACACTGTAGGACCACGGCTTTGACTCACTGTTTTCTTTTATTAGTATGTATATATGTACAAACGTTCATGTATATTCGTTTCTCTATGTTCCTACAGCCATAATTCATCGTTTTCATTTCTGGACGTATCTTAAAAATTAAAATAATAATATAAACAATTTCACTGTTACGATGCAGTGATATTTATTTACATAAATTGTTCTGAAATGCATCAGAACATTTATTTGATATTCATTTTTAAAATCTAAATGTGGTATGAATTTTACGTTCTTATTTTGAATGGTAAAGTATAGCACTCGCTTAAGATATATTTCGAACAATACCGGTAAAAAAAAGCTGTACCGGTATTACGTAATGTTTTAATTTTCACTCCTATAGAGCTGTACTTTTTTTTCTGGGGTCGACAATTAATTTCTTATCGTCTTTTTGTCAAGAGTAACATTTAGTGATAAATACATCCATCACATTATAATCATGACAACACTTTAGAACATCTGTCTTATGAATGTAGCTATCCGCACTCAGCTAAGGAGTTTTAGATAGCTGACAGAGTTTGCAAATCATTTCTCACATATTCCTCAATGCAGTGTAGCCAGTTCATCTGACATTATTATATATATATATAAACTCTTATTATCACTCCTCAAACATTTGAGCAACACTAGGCACACACTGTTTATACTTAATACTGTTTTTTTTTCTTGTTCCTTGTTTCTTAATAATTGCACTTCACATCACGGGTCTAATTCACTTAATTATTCCCCCACTAATTATTATTCTCTACATGTTATGAAGTTCTGCCGTTAGCACCCACATCTGAACCGCGAATAAACGAATGAGACACTCTCACAACACTATAGATAATGTTTGTGATATGAAACAACACAATGGTGTGGCACTGAATACGCCTGGCAATCGCTGAGGACCACCACATGATTTTTGGTTCTGTTTAAACTTCTATCTGGATAGAGTGACGTCACCTGGGTTATCGCCTCGGGTAATGCCTCTGTGTCTCTGTTCCATTGTGATATACTGACGTATAAGCCGTGAGATTTCATGAGCCTGGTCAGTCTGAAGTCTTGTGATACGCTGCTGCATTAGATTGCCACACTTCATGTCCAAGAACAGTGTGCCATCTTCTGACTTGACTTTACGAGTGGAAATGACTTCAGAGAAAGGGTAGTGGATCAACGTTTCCTGGTTACAAAAGAAAGAGAGATTAGTTCCTTTGTAGGGTTAAAAATAAGATAATTACAATTAAATTTAAACAAATAAGATGTTAATATTTCATCTCAGGTTTGTTTAATAAGATGAAACTTAACTAGTTGTCGAATATTTCAAGTGCAAATGTTATTCTCGTGTTCAGTCAGCAAGAAGAGACCAGACAAATGAATGTAAATAAAAGAATATCGAGCAAATATCCTAAATACTATTGGAAAATATTAAATTATTTATCAAGGAATTGGATGTAAGACAGGTGTGATATTAACATATCATAAATCTGTAAACCTGGAAAAGAAACAAACGAAGGGAAGTCAGGAGTTGTGCTATTAAGGAAATCACATCACAGATTAATGCATGGCTCATTGGTATTCCGAATGTATTTATTCGTAAATTTGTTGCAAAGCCAGTATACGGACGATTTGGTGAGCACCAGAAGTCAACATGACGTAAACAAGGTAATGGAAACTATGGTCTCGTCACAGAAAATAAAGATATTTGACACAAATGGACAAGAATAAATCAAAACTCAGAAACGAGATCAAGATGTGATGACTACGTGAGAAGACTAGGACCAATTACTGAGATATTGATGTCAACATATCAATTAGTGCTTCGAAATCCTCAGTTTGAACGATTAAAACTTAAAGTTTCATTGGATAAGTTTGAATGACCCATGAACCTAGGATGACGTTGAAGTACGTGATATCTTAGTGAGGAAATTATTTGTCGGTGCTTTCCAAACTACCCGTTTAAAGTTTTTTTTCCGAATTGCTAGATTTTTGACATGTTTTTAAAACAACGTAACTAGTAATAGTAATGACATCCTACCAGAAGGACACTGCGTCCTACGGGTAGTACGTACAGAAATTGTGAAAATGAATGGCTCGCATCCTGCCGGCAGGACGCGCTCCTGGACATTCTTTCATTAATGTATAATTCCATCAACTCACATATTGTTATGGTTGTTGTGGAGAGGAAAGATGAAAATATTTTGGAATAATAAGTTATGAAGAACATTATCACAATAACAATACCCATAGAGGAACCGAATTGTGATTGGAACAAGAGGAAAGAATACAACAACTAGAATTAACAATAAAAGAGAATCATGAAGTATAGAAGACAAATACGACGTGTTCTCAAAGAAATCGTTTTCAGCCAATTAATCACAACAAAGAATTGAGAGAAAGATGGAATAACTGATCTCTCTGGAGCGTTAAGCTGAAAGGGACGGGAATATGGACTCCGCGAAAAAGGGTTATGAAATCATATTTACGGGGTTTTGAAATTTGGACCTGAAGGAGAATTGGGTAAAGAAGTTACATACCGATAGATGTGAACGAAAATGATTTTGAGATCAAATTGGTAAAATTCAATTAGTCGCTAAATCTATGTGAGTTGGTATTCGTTTCTGTAAGGCCTTACGTAATAAATGAATTTTCCCAGAATGTATAATAGGAGTTTATAATCCAAGTCGGGTCTAACGTTTTCCCAAATTTCCCTCAGGTGCCGAGATTGTACCCTTAAGCAAGGTCAGTGTCTCCCCACAAAGGACAGAATTAGTGGATGAAAGTATAGAAATAGCCCAAGACAACGAAATTCGCTTCATGTAACATATCAATAAAGTTTCTTACTAAAACAAAGACCCTATTTTGATGACTTTTTTATGTAGCCCTCGAACATATACCATTTGAAAACCACTAAGAATGAAAAGGAAGCAAAAGTGAGAATTATTTCTACTTACATGAGTGACCAAATCAATAAATTGGACTCCATTCCTATTCAGAGCCAGGATATGGTCTGCCCTTTCCTTAGGATCAGACACTCTCTTCACAGCGAAAAAGCTTGATCCAAACAATGGCCACTTCTGAAGAATATCTGGAAATGAAATACAGTCAATATTAAAGTATATAATAATACTGCATTAGCACTTCAATTCGCATGCACTGGTCTCACATTGACAAAAATAGTAATTACAAATTACTTCGACGGTCATTTGCCAATTGGTCACGTTGTAAGTCAGTATTTGCTGAGATATTACGTCATTCGTGACGATGCCACGATAACTTTTAATGCCGTAACTACGCGTTTTTCTAAACTTCTTGAAAGGAACTATTTTTTTCTTGTTTAGAGGTGAATAATCACCTTCCGACATTTGTCACGTTATTTCAGTGATCAGTGTATAATTAAATGGTAGTTGATTTCTCCGTTATACGCCATTTAAACTTGTGAAAGATTTCATAGAAGCGGAGGAAAACATGTACTACTTAACTACTTCAATATATAGTGCCATGAGCATATCTTACGGGCTAAGTGAACTTGAAACGTGTTACTAAAGTTGAAATCAATGTGACACTAAATAAAAGCTTTTGATATAAAGTGCAAAGTACACAAAACCTTGTAAATCGTGTTGACATAACCTAATTCAACAAGATTTACTTCTGCATAGGACTTGCTCACCTATGATCGAGATGGGTTCCTCTATTAATAAATAGAGTTTAACTTTTCTTGTTTAAGAAGTAAATAAAATAGTAGTCATCTGACTTAATTTCTTGTTGAGCGTAATTCTTGCTTATGAGAACAAAACCTATTTTAAACTAATTTAATTTACAATCACGTTATTTTGCTTATAAGTTAATGAGCACAAAAACAATGAGACACATCTCTCTCACAGATTCACCAAAAGAATTATACCCCTCCCTTGACGATATAAATAAATTTGACATAACTTATATACTACGACCACAATACGCAAAGTGACTGTCCATAAGGTGTGCATTGTGACAAAGTGAATAGTTACGTATGTTAAGCCTCCATTGTTTTTGTGATAAGAACAATCACATCAGATTCAATGTTTCAAATCCTTCAAGAAACGTATCCAGAAATGAACTTACAAGATAGGAAAATGAAGGAAGACCGCTCAGAAAACAGTGTAGCCAGATAAACAAAATGGGAAGATGACTAGTTTTTTATTGTGATAAGTTAAGTGTTTTGTAGTGGAGATTTGTTTCAACTTATTTTTTTGTATTTCAATACTATATACCATCTACAAAAGGACACCATATTTCATTTGAGTTATCCCTTATCGGCATTAAATGTGAGATTTTGATGTAACAGTTCTCATAAAAAAAAAACAATAATCATAACGGCCAAACACACGTAGATAATCACTTGCAATTTGACATAATTAGTAATTCGAAATATTTCTAGTTATGAATTTCTAACCAGTATTCCAGGCTATTTTCCTTCTTTTGAGAAGATAGAAATTCGAACATCTCCACGATGTATAACTCCAATTATCCGAACGCCAAATACTCGGATCTTCAATCATCCAGAACGTTTGTCAGGAAATTTCGAATTTATTTATTCAGTGCCAGAAAAAAAACATTTCTTTACTAGAAAAGACTACGTAAATACGTACGTACGCTTGTATTGATTCCCACGCAAGGAAATATCTTTGGCGCTTCCTTCTGCGTATGTTTTTTTTTTATGTTTACATACAATACATTGTATGCACTTGCCACACTTTTGTCCTTTTAATGCAGCACATGTGGTTTCAAAACACAGTAAACAGCGATTTTAATTTAGGATCCAATCTTCTGGATATCTGAATCATGCCTGTCACTAATTGGATTTCTACTACTGAATCCGTTGTTATTCCAATTTTAACATCTTCTGTGTTTCTTTCTTTCCTTTTAAAAAAACAAGGTTAAATTACAACTTTTGTTTAAAATACTATTTCTCGAGTATAATGGTAAAAAGTTCATTGTTATGTTCCAGTCATTGTTGTCTTTCACATTCGAGCATACCAATCGTCTGTCTCAGTTCACTTCATGCTTATAGGAACACAGACCTAGACATTTGTAATTTCGCTTTGTGTGTCTATTTGCTCACTTTTCTTTTTTTTTCTTCTAAATTACTTACGTGTTCTGTTGTTAGTAGGGCAGATCTTTTCATTGGCCTTTAAATTTTTCTTCGGTAAACCATGGTTATACAACAATGTAACTTAAAATCATAACGCTTTTCGTATCATTTTATTCATACAACTCCAATCTTCATTTATTTCTTCCTGCTTGATTTTGTTTCTTTTTAACTATCATTATGCTTTTTTCTTAATATCTAATTCTCCCTTTTACTTTTAATTCTATTTTCTTTTGTTACAATACAAACACTAAGACATGAAATAACAAGTTAAACCATTTTGCTAGTATGTAATAAAGTTCATTTTGATGATGGTAGTGAATTCAATATATTTAGTGGTGTATTGTTATTATTATTATTATTATTATGTAAAGTCAATAACAATATTTGCGCCAGTACAGAGTATCCGATATCTGGTTCATGATATTAGCAAATCTTAATCTACTACTAAAAAAAACTGAAAGACCTTACCTAACACCTGGGCTTTGGCTTGAATAGGTTGTAGATTCTC
Source organism: Lepisma saccharinum (assembly GCA_022664845.1). Lineage (NCBI taxonomy): Eukaryota > Metazoa > Arthropoda > Insecta > Zygentoma > Lepismatidae > Lepisma > Lepisma saccharinum. The sequence goes on from JAGDQP010061598.1 coordinate 11,183, forward strand.
AACGTCTCTCCAATTGCTCTGGACCATATTTACCCACTGCGGGGGTTTAATGTCCCGGATGGTCAATGCTGGTTTCGGCAACAGGAATTTCGTCTCCTTCATCGTTGGCATGTGGTCCATATCAGCAGCACGATGGAGCAAAGCAGCAATTTTAGCTATGTCGTACTAAGAAATAAAGGAAATGATATAGAAACACAAATCGAAATGAAAAATATGACGATTGCCACTTTTTAAGAAGAAAATACGTATGTAAATCGGATTATTATTTTAATATTCATTTCGTCATTACGTAAGTAACTAATTTTGCCTTGTACATTGTGTTGAGTGCATGCAATAATTCAGGCATCAAATAAAAGCTTCCTACCAGATTCATTTCAAACTTGGTATTACATTATAGAGATAATTAGCCTGGAGGTTTTTTTAAGATAATTTAAATTTCGAAATATTGTCAATTAAACGAATCAATTCACTAATCTACATGGACGTTGAGCTTCCAAAAGAAATTTCTAATATTTTGTTGGTATATAATACACCTTACATAACATCACTGTAATGTAAGTAAACTGATTTTAGAAAAAAAAATAACCAGGCAGTGTTGACAGCTTAGTTTTTTTGTGCCTAAATTCAAAGTTTTTTTTTATTTCTCATGCTTTAGCTACAAAACTGCATTTGTTTTTATTAACCAATAGTTATGCAGGATTCTAGGTACTTTTTCGATTTGTATTAGAAATATCAATTGTTTAGTGTTGGTAATATTAGTCAACGGAAATTAGAGCCGAAGTTACAGAGAATATCATTTCAGAAAATGAAATTAAACTAATATAAAATCTTG
>JAGDQP010061599.1:0-12014 GCA_022664845.1 Lepisma saccharinum
GTGGGGTATTGTTGAACAGCTCTTGATGAATAATCTACAAATCAATAAATAGTTTCTGGATAGCTCTCATATAAGACGAAATTTGAATTTTTGAAAATAAAAAAAAACTTCGAGATCTACCTCAGCCTGTAGCCCTACCGAAAGGGATTTTTTTTATTGCACGCAAGATTAACTCGTGTTTTCACAATGCGCTCTTCCTATCGCTAATCACAAGTGCCCAGTTGTAGTGTCTCAAATACAAGAAACTCATCTTACGGCGGGATCATCGCACTGGCGCATTACTCCTTCACCGTAAATGAGACTGACAAGCAGATAGTTTCCAATTATCAATTTAGTGGATTGGTAGCATGTTGGAAAGCTAATACGGAGAACCCAAGATCGAATTATGGTGTGATTTTCTTTTTCTTTTTTAAAGAAAAAAAGTTTATCTTTTCATATCTTTTCGACTTCAGCGCGAGCGGTCCCGGGTTCGATTCCCGGTGGGGGTTCAAAAATTTCGGTGTTGACCCAGCATCGTGAGAACAACTGGGGAGCTGCAGTGAATAAAAGACAGTGGCGATCACAGTGAGAGCTTCGGCTCTCCTCTCCCAACCCGTTTGGTCAGCGTGGGAGCAGTAGACCAACTCCTCCCTTCAGGGAGAGGCCTCATCCAGTAGTGGATTGAATATGGCTGTGATTTATTATTATATAAACGCATTAGGAAATTTAATACAATTAGTGACCAAGGGAACGTAGAAGTTTGGTAAAGTCAGGTATGGTGTTCTCTTTTATTGCACATACGACTGAATCGTGTTTGAGTCAGACTAAATCTTCGAAAATAGTTGTTCCCTTCTTCAAACTGACTAGTATTTCCAAGGAGAGATGAATCATTCTATAACTAGCTATCGTTCTTTTCTTCTACCTTATGATAAGCGGGTATAACTTGAGGTGCGTTTTTAATTAAAAACTAATTTCGATTTTTTAGCATTTGTTCACTTCTTCAAATTACTGGTTCATTTTTTTCTAAATTATGTGAATTTTATAAACTATTTAATGTGCGTACTTTTCACTGCCTCAAAGGAAGAAAAAAGTCTAATAGCAAGACCAAGACAGAGCTTTCCTTCGAAACTACAAAATAAACAGGAGTTTCTCTTAAAAAAAAACTTTAGGTGAAGGAGTACCGAACCCGAGACCACTGAATCCCAAGTCCAATGCCTTACCCATTTTTTTTACCATTTTATTAAATCTGAGTTGGACTACAGAATCAGAATAAACGGAAAATATTACAAAAAACGTTAAATGCAAATAAAGTTATAAAACAAATTAGACAATAACATTTCAAAATAACCTATTTAAAATATAAATAAAATATAAACCATTTTTTAAAAAAAAATTGCGATGAACTGGTATTGAACCCGGGACCACTGTATTACAACTCAGACGCCTTATCCATTACTCCAAGTAGCCAACTACCAACCACTGCTTTGTGAGAGCTCTTTATATCAATTCCGTACACGAATAACAGACGATATTAATTACGTAATGTTCACACATCATGGTTGTCCTCTCTGCAGACAAGTTTCTGCCATTTTGTTCCGTTCTCCCAGCAGTTCTGTTTGTTTAGAAAACAGGAAACAATGTGTTTTACCATTAACAAGCTTCGGAGAAAAATAGCAGCTAAGCCAGTAACTGCTGTTTTTCATCGGTTGTAGCAGTCATAGCAATTTATCCCATGAAGCAGTGAAAAATAGCTGTTACGCTAGTTTTGCCCATCTTAAATTCGCACCTATTTTTGAAGGTTTTACACATGTTTCTTTTTTTTGTGTATTGTATAGATGCGCCATCCCTTCCAGATATCAAATCCGGCATAAAGTAGATTTTCACATTTTTGGCGTTTATTGCCTTCTTCAAACTGCCGATTCAATTGGTTCTGCTTTCCATGCCTTTTCCAATGAAACATAATTCATAATGGCTCTACGTCTACGATAATAAGGATTGTGACCAAGCTCATGATTTTTTCTGGCCGACGTCTAAGGCTTATGCTTGTTTATTCTTTATTGGATAAATTGTGATTAGAAGAGTTTGGGACTTTAGATATGTTAATCAGCATAATAAACTGTGTTACTGTGTCAAAGTTCAGTTTTACGGTATTTAATCGTGGGTTGAATCTATCTTTAATGTGCTATAACTTGTAACTCCAATTTTGCTGCTTAAATGCAGTCTCTTGCTCGTATTTGCGGTATTAGGTTGCCTCCCCTACTTTTAACATACAATGTTTGAATCTACGCGTATAGTTCATCATTTAGGTGTCTATGCTTTTGTGTGTGTGTGTGTGTGTGTTAGCATCAACTTGATATAATTCGTTTAGAAATAATACAGAAAAGTAGTAAATATTACACGAGCGATTTTGGGTTCCCACAGAAGAGAGGGTACATGGAGAGGACAAGAACTTAAGTTACCGCAAAATGTCGTAAATATGAATATCGTACATACATGTAGGTATATTACTTTTATTGGTATCTCCTATAAACCTTGGGCACAAGAACAATTTGGTGGATCAGGGAGTTTATTGACCACTCATTCTTGTCATTCAAACTTCATCATCTTTTGCACTCTTTTGTACTCTTCATTATGTAGGTAAATGAGTTCACATATATTATGTTTGCTGCACACGTAAACTACTAATATAGCTTGTACTAAGTACATACTAATATTTCTGCAAATGTAGTGTATACTAGTAAATTGATGTATATTTTCCTGCTCACAAGAAGAAATGAAGATACGCATGTCTATAGAAAATCGGTATTTTAATCTCGCTGAACTGATGGGGTGATCCTCTTTGGTTAAGCAGTAAAAAGAATTTAGGTGGAAGAGATCACCCAATCTTAATCGTAAAATCTTTGAGTCATGAACTCATTCAGAGTATATGAGCTAACACAATCGGAAATTCTGCATGTGAGGAAAACCGCAGCGTTATTAGGTAAGAGAGGTGTCAGTGCGCTGAATATAATGAATCGGTACATTTTGTTTATAATTTTAATAATGCATGGTGTATAAGTGTTTATATGATCCTACAAGAAACTAAATAGTAATCCTTGTCTTTAGTGTTTTGGTGAAAAATATTGAAACCTGACAATCAATGTTTAATAAATAAAACAAAAAGGAGAATGGTAAACGGCCAACATATGCTACACTATCTTCCAAGAACTGTTTATAGAATAAATCCATGTAGCCGTGGGTGTGAATTTGAGATGTCTAATGGCCATACGAAGTTCAGCTTAGTTCATGTAACCGATTATTTCCGTTATTGAAATTAGATTTAATAACTTATATTTTGACAGTTATAATTGTAAACGACTAACGCGTTGAATTATTTTTAAGTGTTTATGTTCTGATCGATTACCTTCGATCACTTTTGCCTACTCTGTAATTATTTCCGCCTCCCCCTTTTACTAAATCCTTGCTCCGTCCCTACACCCATTTTATTACTTGTAACGTGAGATATATCTGCGCTCATTCACTTTCCTGTTCTTAACCTCATGCAAAAACAAACATCGCAATGGATAAAAATTGTACTGTAAATTGAATTAGTTACAGAGTTTGCCACTAACCAATTGCAATAATTTATATGCATTCTTAAAGAGTTACTTTTAAGAACTAAAATATCCTTTCGTAGGTTTTTAACTTTCTCACCTGCTGTGGATTTTTTAATGACCGATCTTTGTCTACGTCTCGAGAACTCACACCTTTCGACAACCTAGAATACAATTACATGTTGGAATACAAAATGAGGACAGAGAATTTTACGTTGACTGACCATGGAGAAATTCACAAAAGAGGCAAAGCTGACACAGGTGAGGACATCAAATAAGTAAAGTACATGTTTGTGTTAGAGAGGAAGAGATTTGTCCAAAGCACATTTTATTATGTATAATAACTGAGTATTATCAATTGATATAGAGGCGTAGAATGAATACTCAATACGCGAGAGCTGTTTTGCTGAGCAATTGATTGTAAGTGTGAATCTTAGACATTCATTTTTTACTATGAAGACAGAAGTGACATCTTGAAGTAAAGCGCTGATTGGTTGTGTTCACATCCGGAATTTCTATCAAGTGTGAAACATGTTGATAAATATTTTTGTATTGAATTTCCATGAGGTTGGCATACAACTGCCCGCTAAGCTTGTCACATATATTTAAGGAATAATGCCTGTTGGAGCAAGCACGAGGAACTTTGTTAGACTTAAAGTCAAAAATATAAATCATAGTTAATTTGTCTCATATAAGCAAACAATCTTGCGCTTCACCTAAATAAGAAAACGTGTTTTCAAATAAGTTCTGTTACACAGAAAATCTCGCTTTGTAACATGAACGAAAAAACACAAGCGAATTTTGGGGATACTAAATAATGTGCGGCAAAGCATAGAATATAAATAAGTAAAAGATAGACTTAAAGAACAGATTTAACAATAATAATTATTGTCCGTTATTCGACGCCAAAATGATATCCAGTTGAAGCACAATCAAGTAGCTGGAAGCAATGCCATTTAAATTATAGATGCTATTCATCCTGTCAGATGTTATAGAGACTAAGTAAGCAATTAAATTTCTAGTTCTGCGGTATAGATTTCAAATCCCACTGTTCATTCTCCGTTGTAGACATTAAGAAGTTTGTCGAAATAACTTTTCCACACATTGATAATTTTAGTCGGATTAGCCTGAAGATCTCCGTGTTCATTTCTAATCATCACTAACCTCGGCTGGTAACATTTTCGTAACGAGTTCACCCTTTTTACAGATCCCACATATTATTTGTTTTCCCGTTTTCCTCTATCTCCTGAATTTTCTACGTCATATATTCCCACTTTTTGTTTCTGAATCCCCGTGAGACATTGCATTTACGTTAGTCTGGTGGTTGGTATTTGCTTCACTTTTATTCTTAGCCATCGCTGACCTACTTGTTTTCGTTCCTCGTTAAGTTTAAGACATTCTTCATCAAAGCAAGGCTTGTTTTTCTGGTGTTCCTTTTCACTTACAAGTTCCTTCGCTGCGCCTTTCACTGTATCACGAATTGCCTCCCACTTCTTAATTACATTAATTTCATCTTCATTACTACTCGAGTCTCCTAAGATTTCGAACCTATTTGAGATTTCGAGTTGGTAGTCTGCTTGTAGGCTTGGATTATGTAACCGTTTAACTTTGAAGTTAAGTAGTTTTTATCCCTTGCTTTCTCTGTTTCCGATGAATAACTTTTCCTCAGTTTTGTGATCACTAATTGATGGTCGGTGTCACCATCCGCTCCTCTGTAAAAACTAACATCCATTATGTTGGTTATCTTCGTCTATCTACTAATACATGATTGATCTGGTTGAGAGTTTTTCCATCCGGAGATACCCATGTGTATTTGTGCATCTCTTTGTGCTTAATGTATGTTCTCTTTACTAATATATTTTTCGAGATCTTCGGTCCCGCGTACCACCACCTGACAAGCGCCAATTTGGTATTACTTTAAACATTGAAAGAAAAATTTTAACTTTAGAGAATTCTTCCAAATTGTAGTAAATTAATCAGCAGTAAGTCGAAATAAGACTAACATGTTCATAAATGTTAGATTTTCAGTAGAAGTGTGTTTATGTCTAAAATGCTATAGGGAGGTACTATAAATTGCCATCAATATTTGTTCCGAATGGCAGAAGTACCTAATTTTCGTGGAATTGTGAGGAATAAATTTGAAAATTAAAAATAAAAATATTTTATATGTATTAAAGTTAAATATTTGTTTCTCATATAAGGTTAGTTTCAGTCATCTAGGTTTCTGTTTGTCTTTGTAATAAACGCTGTTCTCTGTCAGTATAAGAACTACACATGATGAAGCTTATAGATAAGACAAATGTTAACGTGGTATATCATCATGTGGCTATGTTCCTTAAGAAACGCTCTACTTTGTAGCATTAGCTCCACGAAGCTCGTAACCGATCGTAAAAATATGTTCTCCGAAAAACGTTGGAATTAGTAGACCAATTTTAGTTTTTGGAAGTTACACAAAATTGTACTCCAATTGGTCTATCCATTGCAAAGCAATTTGGAGGAATAAAGTTCTCGACTGGGTACAAACATTTGTCCCTGAATCTACATGTTGTGTGCTTATATACGTTACAGCAGATATCAGCATAAGGAATAAGAATAGGGATACTAACGATAGCTTTAATTTATTATATGACGAGTTTTGTGTGAAAATGAAATGTAGAATCTAATATGAGGAATTGAATCAGAAACAATCGACTCATAATGAAGTTAGCACGTACTATTAAAGTTTAACTCATAAACGAAGCATTCCATAATAGTTAAACTAATCTACGGATATTCACTTTGGATCATCTGTATTTTCAGCTTCGATGTTAAATAATATAGGAAAATTGGAACTTATTAATTGTAATGCACAATCATTTCCTTTGTAACAAAGTGATCAATTGATGTTGCAAATGTTATATTTAAGATATTGCATCGTCAATATTATTTGTTACCAGACAGCACTGCTGCATATGATTGCTTACACTAATAAAGAAACGATTCAATAGTTGCAAAATAGTTAAAGAAATCAAGTATCAAGAAATAAGTATACAATCTATCCTTTTTATTATAGGTATCATGGATTATGTGCGACTTGTATGTTCTATTATACTTTTGACTGGTGTGTTTCTGGTAAGATATATATACATTAACTTTTAGTTTTATTCTAAAGAAAAAAAGCAATATAACTGAATATGTATGTCGTAAAATAACATATCGAACTGTGATATTGCACTAATTCATAATCTTAAAGTTACTAGAAAATACTTTTCAAAGCAATGTTTAACTTTCCACTGCAAATTTTTGTCTTTCAACGAAGTAGAAATCATTCCCTCTTATAAAGCTCTGCCAGCACCGGTGAGTGGGATGCTTAAATGCTGGAAACCGGTTCCCACTGTTAGTAAGTTGGCTGGCGTTGAAGACATTACTTGTTGGTCTGTAAAGATGGTAATTAGAAGAAGAAAATACTCCTGTTTCTACTTGTGATGAGATAAAATGTTGTTTTCTTCGAAAATATTATATTTTAGACGGGCAATTTTGGAAATTTGCTTTAGTGCGTTGTCTCTTCCGAGATGTTATTTTCGTTTCATTATAGCGAAGTGTGTTTGAGCTAAAACATTATGGAATCATTCTAAATTTATTCGATTTGGGATATTTTAGTGTTTAGTGACTTCTATTCTCTTAATTATACTAGTGCATGGGTCGACAGATATCGATTTCACAGGCGGCATTCAGTCTTCACCTTCGAGGAGCATGATCCAGCACCCTAAACCAAACTACTGTCCAGTTTTACTTGAATTACGTGCAGCCGGAAGTGAAGGACGTTATCATTTCAACTGGATCCAATAAAGGACGTGCTGGATTTCAACGCACTTGGCAATCACCTTCCCTACTTGCAGTACATCAGTTCATCTGAAACGGTTCTGTTTACCACTTTACCAATCCCGTAGGCTGGTTGTTTAAATAAGATTGTGCTGCTATTAAAATAACACAAATGTATCCACTGGTCATCTCCAGTTACTATTTGTTGCTAAATCTCACTATCGCGTTGGTTATGTAACAATTGCCCAAACATAGTGCACTTGATGCAGTTCGGTCTAACAAGCTGGTCGAAAATATTACACTGTCCTGGATTGTTAACCGAAAGTTACCAACTTACTTTTTCCAGAGTAGGCAGTTTAGCTAAACAAAAGGCAGCTGCATATTCTTTTAATTTAAGATCCTCATTTCAAAAAGTAATTGATAACTTAGTTAAATATTAATATTTAGTGTGCATAAGCACCAGCTACTAAAATATAATAGAGCAGTAATAAGTAACAAACATACCAATCATTTCCTTTATGTTTCAGCAAAACACATTTCATTAAGGTAAGAGAAAGGAATTCGAAATATTCATTGGTACACTTTAACCAATATTTAGCATAATAGGTTGTGTTATGGTTCATCACTGCTAAATTTTAAATTCGCTTTAAAGAAAGCAGTTGTTAAGCAGTCTACATTTTAATATCCGTAGAGCATAGTGCTGGTCTGTCTGTCCTTCCAGCATTTTAAGTCATTTCACGTTGGTCTACGAAGTTGCAATTAACCACGAAAATTTATGGCAAGGTAAGAATTTCGGCAAATGTAGCAAATGTTCGCAGACGTAAACCAACAACACGCCCACAAGCCCTGCATTTGGAATATCTACTTTTCTGTGGATTAGGAAGTTGAAATTCGGAATGACTATTTCAGGGCAGTTTATTAGAGCAAAAAATACAAAATACAATTAGCCCTTTAAGTACCCCCAAAACATAAGTATGTCGCCGAGTAACAAAACTCCACTTGAAAGTGGGTTAAAAGATTGAAATTCGAAATGAATATTCTATGGAAGGTTAAAAACCACAGCAAAAGGTTTAAAACTTCAGTTACATCATAAATAAGCTAATAGGACAGGAGAGTGCCCGAATACTTCACACTGACGAAAATATACTACCTGTTGCACTATATTCCTGAACGTTGCATTAAGATTCTTGTGTATCTTGTAATTACAGTTCCGTTGTATACCACTAATGCCGTAAACTCCTCGTATATCGAAAGGGCACTTCGGGCTGAGCTAAAGAAAGTAATTCGGGACGATGATTTGTGTGTAAGTTAGAATTAAATGTTAGTTTAAAATACAATTCGCTTATACCATTATGCACCCTAATACCCCGCGTACAAGAAAAACAATTCCCATTCGAATAGATGGCTGAAGTTAGGCATGAATCTTTATGCGGATCTTGGATTTACCGAAGAAATATCAAGCTATGCACTTAAGCAGTTTCATATTCTATTACTGCTCCCATATCCCAGTTATCGAAACGTTATTTTCGATAAAATGCTGAAATTGGTCATGAAGATTTTCAAGTAGGTTTTAAGTATGGCCAAATATTTATTTTTAAAATTAATACGTTATGTTGAATGTTGAAAGTTAGTATAGACATTATGGGAAAGCTTGTAATTTAGGGGAAAATAAAAGTTACAATCACTTCATTTCGTACCCAACATCTGAATTTCCTGAGTAAAGATTATAAATGTTATGTTCGTCTACAAAACTTAAACGCGGCATTGTAGGTATGTGCGCAGTTTGAACTTAAGGGCAAAATCTAAGAATTGTATTAATTAATTGTATTATGTACGTAAACCAGTAATTTGCAGTTTTCGCAATTACGTACACCAATCCCCGGCTATCGATATAAATTTGCCTATTTGTCCAGAAAGCTCGAATGTTCATTGGCAATTTCTAATTGTGGCAAATATCTTGTATTGCAGTTTTATCCATTTGCAAAAATAAATAATTGCAATAACCCTGTTAATTATTTCAATAACTACCCTGTAAATTGATAGTAAGTTGAAAACTTCAAACTACCACTTTAATGACGCTGAATTCGGATACAGTTTTTGCAATTATTTTTTTTTGCCAGTGTAGAAGGACAGTTATAATTATTAGCTTTAAAATGGTCTTTACAAAATATCGCCTAGTACAGAAAGAGTCCTTAGAAAGTCCTCAAACCAATTAGATATCTGCAAGGCTCTATGATATTTGATAGCTTGGTTCTAGAGTTGTTTCTAAACATTGATAGTTCATCATCATTTTGATGCTAAATAAGGGTAGCGGACTCAATAACTTTGCAACACATTCATATGATTAAAATAGCATTTAGACACATCCTTTATCCATTTAATAGTTTATATACAATTGCGAAAATATTCCTGAACTTATAATATGGTTAATTCTAAACGCGTTAGATGCATTTACTGCTAATATTAATTCGTACTGTAATATTAAAACAATATAGGTTGATGTGAATGAAATTTCCGCCTCAGATGCCTCATGTACAAAGGTTAATTAAATGAAAAGTACTTTAACTGATTAATCAAAGTTGTCACTCTCTGCAGCCACACGCTGTTACAATTTCTGAGCTTATAATTGGATTCCGAGGCACAAAATGTATAGTATGCGATGCAACGAAATCCTCACCTGTTGCACAGTACTATCATTAGGGAAGATCTTCCCAACTAAGAAGTAATCGAGCTGCCGTAAGAGGTGGTAGTCAGTGGGAGATCGGGGAATACGGCGGGTGAGAAAAAATTTCATAATGCAACTCATGGAGCAGAGCCTGCACCGTTCTTTGAGTGACGTTCCCCAGAGGGAAAATGCCTGCTTACTTAACGTTAATTTCAATTTTATAAGCATTGAGAATAGAAGAATACTGTAAAATATGCTGTTCTGTAAAAACATTTTAATATCAAAATAGATTGCCCTTAATTACTTTCAACTCTCAAAGTTCGACTTCCAGCCGATAAATCTAGCGTCCAAAATTGTGATTTATTTTATACTAAAACAATTGAAATGAAGAAGTCACCAATATGGAGGATCAGGGCAGCCTATAATGCTTCAAGTACATCGATGAAAGAAATTGATATAAATGTCATTAATATATAGATGTTCAAATTACTGATAACCAAAATGTTTCAGAATTTGTGAGGTAATATCCCACATAGCACATTATGTATAATAGATATCTGAAGCAGATATAAAGAGCTACATAACGTCTAAGGTCTAAGTTTGACAACTATTATACGTCTAATAGATAATCAAGATTGATATCTGCAACTTGTCGTCGGTGAATAGCTAATATACATCTATTAGACATTCGTACAATACCTACGCTATGCGTTTGTCTTTTGTTCTCTCAAGTCTAACGAAATGCGCTTGTTCTTTGTTTGTCTGACTCAGCTCCAACGGTATGGCGGCAGGCGCCCTACGAAGAAGTTGTCTAGTGAAATATTATAATAAAAGTGTCAGAATATTGGCTAGAAAAGCAATAACAAATACAGGAATGATCTTACAAAGATAGTATTCAATCAGGTGAGCATTTATAACATTATTTTCCTATGTTTTATGAGTATGTGTGGTTAAGTTTTCACCAACCTTGAGAAAATCAGAAGTAACAAATCCTAAAATAAAAAAGTAGAAAACAGAATTTAAGTACTGTAATAAGGAGTTGTACTCTGGATATGGTACATTTCAGTAGCAAAACACACTTATGTACCGTGTATAACGTGCGTGATGTATGCATTATGATATCTGTCCCATGGAGTAGATACTTGGAAATCAGTCTTGAAGGGTGTAGAGAACTGGCCCATCCTATGGTATTAGGTTATGTTGCAGATAGTACAGACTAGCTTATTAGTTGTAAATAATGGTATTAAATTGCTCTTGTACACGAGGAAAAAAAATACTAAGTTCACTCTGAGCAGCCTGCCATACTATATCGGTATGGTATCTTCAAACTAGGCCTAGCTGGCTTCGTTCCCTCATTTTTTTACCTATGCTATCCTGTCCGTGACAAATATGACTAAAGGCCATAAATAAAATTTAAATTTAAAAAGGAAGGCGGGGAGAAGGAAAACATTTTTCTAATAGCAACTCATTTATAAATATATATGCTTCTGCCACTAACTGGGAGGAGACCCCTTAATTACTCTTGCTGAGACTTAAGGGAACCGACCGGGGTAGACGCCTAATGTCCAATCCATACGTTCACGTCGTGGGGCCTGTTAGTACCCAAGCAACTGCTTGGCGAACGAACATGGATGGGATGCTCACCAACCCGCATTAGCTGACAGCGTGGTGAGTCAAATGTCAGCACCCGTCCTTTCTTTACATATGATGGTACAAGAAGGGAACAGCCTCGGAGGCCCTCATTACCCGGAGGACGGAATGCAGCTGGCAACGGCAGCGGTCAGTCCTGCAGGAAGTCAGAGGGTCAAAATGCCCGGGTTTGGACTGTAGACTGCCAGGACACCGACACGGCAACTCGAACGGACCTATACATTGCGACCCTCAACTGTAAGTCACTTGCAGGAGAGGACAAATTAGAAGAACTGCAGAATGAACTTAAGAGGATTAAGTGGGACATCATAGGACTATCAGAAGTG
>JAGDQP010061602.1:0-12013 GCA_022664845.1 Lepisma saccharinum
CAGTGAGACCTGTACGCATCTCACTGAATGTGTTGTTACAATGTATGGATTTAACAGAAGGTAACCTAACGTTTACCACATATCAATTTACAACTCAAGCAACCTTGGTTTTATAATGTAAAATTAAACAGAAAAGTTAATTTTACTAACTAGATTAGGATCTAAACATGTCAGAACACCTTCATAAAATTCATAGACTCAACATATTGTGATTGTAATGATGAACAGATAAATTAAACCATAAATCACATATTTTTCCAATGTCCACAATGCGAAACTCAAAGATATCCATTATTAAAAACTCTGATTCGATCTCATTTTCAACTTCCATTGACTATGGACAGCATCATTCATAATCCTAGAGTAAAAATAGGACACATTTTATCATCTTATCTTGGAAAGATCAAAAAACAATTATAAGAAAAGAAGAAGGTATTCAAGATCATAATAGGAAACATTCTTCTAATTTACTTATTTACATATCTTATTTATATAAGAGAAGTACAGGTAAATCTAATTTTTCACAAAAAAAAAAGCCTCTTTTGACATAACCACTCATAAAAATAAAACACAAAAAGGATGTAAGCACTTATTGTGTTTTAACTATTCATAGGCCTATATATGTAATTCAAATAATCCTGTATGAGATTCAAATAAAAACCTAACATCTGTTATTACATGTAAGACTAGTGACTAATAATTACTTGTTAATTAGATAAAAACCTAGAACAAATAGATATTTGGAACAAGTATCAAGGAAGGATATCTATATGGAATGGTAATATGGCGCAAGTTTTGATGGTGGATATGGAGGTCATCTGTATCATCTGAATGTCGCCAGAATAAACACAGGAAAACTGGTTATGAACTTTCTTCCCTGAAAGTTTGAACTCTCTAGGCTTGAATTTGTGGGAGCAGCATTGAAATTTCGTAGAACGAAAAACATATACACTAGATCAGTGATTCCCAATCGGGGTTCCTCGACACAATGTTAGGGGTTCCGCGAAAATTAGTAAATATGCATTCAAAATATACGAACTGTTATTTGGTTAACCTACTGTACAATACTACTTTATTTTTTTCTTTAGACTAGATTGAAATAATATATGCTAGGTAGCCGGGGGTTCCTGAAGTTTTGTTAAATGTTTCTGGGGTTCCTCGTGACGAAAATGGTTGGGGAACACTGCACTAGATACATACGGATGTAGTGCTGCCATCTATTGTTAGAGATCGTTACTTTACACTTACTTTATTTAAATCATTCGGAACAAAAATTAACTTGTAGTTTTTTTTTCTTGTTTTTCTGCAGTAACTATTTGTACGTTTTCCTTTCATTTGAAACTACCTTTAAAGTCGATGTTCTGAAAAGAAAAAAAAGTCTCTTTACTAATTATTTTTGACCTGAGATTCGTTTGACCTTAACGTGTACTGCTATTTTTGTAACATCCGGCATATTGTCCTAGAGAACATCTGATAAAAAGATCTATGGGAATATGTCGTAGGAATGGACACGCATTAGACAATCGTTTCTTTGTTGTCAATACATTTAAGATTTCTAAGCGTATGCTGCATCTGTTTTATTGTCGATCTCTATAACATGATATTAATCATTCGACAATGACAAATTTCACACCTGACGGTTTTTTGATCTTGAACAAAAGGCCTTCATTCTGTAAATTTACTTGTCATAAAAGCGAACAAAGAGCATTGGAGAGAACGTCTTGTAAAAGATTATTTGTTATCTCGGTCAAATACATTGATGACTTTTTCTCGTTGTTAGAACTAAACATTATATTGAGCATGTCGTTTATTTCTTACGAGAAGAAAGGAAGAAAAAAAGACTACATACAATACAGTTTCAAAATATGTTTAGTGAAACATTTATGTTTTCTTAAACGGCAGGTTACATTTAAAATTATCTAGTTTCTGAATATTGGTTGTTCTAATATTCAAATTGCTGTTAATAAAATTCATACTGCTGGTTGAACTAAGCGGAAATAACAAGTGAACAAATTTACGATTTCTGATGTGCTGGCTTGCGCGAAAGTGTGAAGTTGAAATTACTACTATTTACTCTCACGAAGACTGTGTTTTTTCTATTAATTTGTGACTAAGACGACGTTGAAAGTCTTACCGGTATTAAGAGACCTTTTTTCTGCAGGGGAGAGGGTAGAAAATTCAGTTTACTACGTGGAAATTCAGAGATAAACTGCTAGATTTTCTTTAACGCTGGAAACCATGTTGGAACGGGTCAATTCGCCATACTCTTGATACTGTTTTGTGAATATTATCCGTAACAAAAAGTGCAAAATAATAAATAACGTCTTAATGTGGCTGGAGTAACAATGGATGTGACATTGAAGAACAACAGCTATTGACTTAATGCCAGGGACTATCAAGACACGTTAGAATCCATAGAATAGTTCCCTTTGTTTTACCTTTCTATGGCGTTAAGCATATCAATAAAACCTAGAAATAAAACTTGTGTGTACTCTATGTATGATACAACGCATGTTAGTGATTGAGAGTTTGTAATATTGAGTTGTGTCAGCGTTGATAATTCGGAATTCAGGTATAATGTAAGTTGTCAGAGAGTAATGTGAAACACTATATGATATATTTCTTTCTAGAAGAAACACTGTTACATAATCTTTAAAGTAACTTCGTGATTGGATGACTGCGTCTACTCAGATATGGCAAACGGTGGAGGTCTATCTGTAGGACCAGTAATAACAAAGACAAATTCTGAGTTGGGGAAGAATAATTCATTCGTGATATCTTTTTAGTCAAAACTCAAAACATTAGAACCCTTACCCCGTGTCTTTAGTGGCACCTAGGCTTGAATTTGTAGGAGCAGCATTGAAATTTCGTGCAACGATAAAAATACTTTAGACATATACGGAGATAGTACTGCCATCTTTTGTTGTAGATCGTTGCTTTACATTAACCTGAAAACCCAACATCGTAAGGACAAGTGGTGAATTATCTGAATAAATAAGTAGCAGAGTCCAGTCACGAAAGCCATAATAGCGGCGATGAGAGATTGCGCTCACCATGGTAGCCTACCAACTGACCTACAGGCAACACCCAAGTGACGAAAAGCCGTCTGGTAGGTCATGCACTGATCTGGATTGTAGTGTCATGAAGGATTTGGTTTTAATTATAAACACTACCTTTAGCAGAAATACATGTCTTAACATCTTACGGTAAAAGGGAATCTTCGTTTGTTTTTGGAATCGTGAGTTCTCACCCTTAATTTCTACCGTCAAGTCCATATATAGGAAAATCTCGTTGTAATAAACTTTATATTGGAGAAGAATTTTCACTTGGATCTTCAAGTTTTCCTAGAGTTATTTCTATGCATCCCGGGTATTTGACTGTTAAATAATAGCATCACCATATTATAGTTCGTTGTGTTTGCTTTCTTTTACAATATTTATTAATACATGACCAATACACGAAAACCAACTACATATATATATCTTTTGCGGTTTAATATCGCATTTCGTTGTAAAGGAGAAATTTTTAGTGCTGGGCTCGGGACACACGTTCGTTATAACGAGAATTTCGTTGTAAAGACGTTCGCTATAATAAATAATTTTTAGCACAGAGTAAGTTGTGTTTTTGGCGGGGATTTCGGAAAACTTCGTTCTAACGGAAATTCCGTATAATGACATTCGTTTCAAAGGAATTTTACCTATATTCAGATTTTTGCGGGAATATATTTTTTTTATTAGTAGTTTTTTTTAACGTTTTCCTAAAGTTATGCGAAAATGGTATGAGGCGAATTTCCTTTTCTCATCTCTCAGGAGTCTATATATATATAGACCCAGCACCGTGAGGACAATTGGGGAGCTGCTGTAAATAAAAAAAGACAGTGGCGATCTCAGTGAGAGTTTCGGCTCTCCTCTCCCAACCCGTCTGGTCAGCGTGGGAGCAGTAGACCAACTCCTCCCTTCGGGGAGAGGCCTCATCCACTAGTGGATTGAATATGGCTGTGATTTATTATATATATATATATATATATATATATATATATATAAAGTTCGTCTTATTTTCGGAGTACCTTACGGAGTGTTTCCAATTGTCATTTTCGTCTAGCTTCCTGATAGATGTCAGCCTTTCATTCTTTGAAACGCAGCTGCCATTCAAGAGATGAAATTTGAATTTTATTGAAGTTCTGTAGGCAAGATTGGCTCAGGTGGTCAAGAGATGGAACTCTACACATAGATTCCAGACCATTCCTACTTAATTATTTCAGTGTTCATCAAATGTTTTATTTGATGGCGTTTCTGTGAAAAGTTATTTGTAGACGAAAATGGTTTGTCAAGTTTTTAAAGTTGCCTACTAAATGAAATAAGAGAACGAAAAAAGGCTCACCAGTTTGAGTAACGAAACTATTTTTGAATTCATGGAGGCGTAATCAGTTCTGCAAAAAGCACATGTAATAAATATCGAATATTCAAAGTAATGGCTGTATAAATTCACTTAGCACGAAACCATATATATATATATATATATATATATATATATATATTCGTTCTTGTCATTGCTTGTGGAGGGGGATTAGGAGGAGGAGCCCTTTGTTACTGGTTTTGGTATGCTTTTGAGTGGTATTGCGTGCTGAAATCAAACTGCAGAAGGCACGGCATGATTTCCTCCAATGGTCGACTAGTCACGCGCGCTGTAGTTGAGAAGACTATGTAATTAAAGCCCATTTCCAGACACGTGGTGGAGGGCTATATAACGTGTGCCAGCGAATTGTTAAAGCGTTAAAAAGTCCTGCTAACATTTTTCTGCCCTTGAACATTTCTTCTTTGTACAATTGCACGTTAAATCGTTGCTACCTCCCCCCCCCTTCTCCGATAGACGAGATAATATATCAGAGTTAATCGTGCTACCACATTATGCAGCTGATGATCACAGATTTCTTGTGCCTTTCTTTCTGAGGAAGTGTTGACGGCATTCACATGAATGGTGCAGTTTGTGTGCTTTTACAGTGTGTTTACTAATCTTTTTAAAATGGATTTTCAACACGCAGCGGATAAGTTCGATTCAGCATACCATGTTCCTTCAACCATACATGAGTGGGCAGCTTCGCATTTGTAAGTTCCTGGGTTCAAAACAGCGGCTGGCCGTCCTGACCTAGGGCTTTCTTTCTCAGTCATATCAGGCCAATGCTGGGATATGACATTCAGACTATTCAGTACATTCAGACTATGACGTTTTGACATCATTTCCACAGCCTTTTCCCCTTCCATAACCACTCACTGCCTTAATCAAAGACGCTTAAGACGATAAGACCATATATACAATTCAGTTCAATAATGCTAAATTACACAAGCGGTGCTTAGGAGCGAGAAAACTATATAATAGTGTTTTCCCATATTCTTATTTCTCATTATTTCGCTTCAATTAAGTCGATGAAAAATAAATAAATCAGCGACACTTCAGATTTTAAAACCATATCACAAAATTTTATACTGAAGGGTGTATAACTCTTTAAATGCTGCTGCGCTTTTTTTTTTTTTTTAGTGTGTGTGTGTGTGTGTGTTGTAGGTGGAATCATGCTCCAAGTTTCATAATTCACTGTTTTACAGGGTTGTAATTTTTAATTAGAAAACGTTGATCCAGAAGACTTCTTTATTATCTATAATTTCATTGTTGGCACTTACATCATTTGACATTTCCATGTTCCATGCCCTTTTAATCTGTCGTTTTGGCTGCCAGTTTTCTCAGTAGAAGACAAAATCTGATTTTTTATTTATTATCATTATTTTTCATTCCTCATAGGTTTGATCGGAAATGCAATTTGCCATATTCCGGAATTACGACTTTTCGAAATTACGTCCGAAATTCCAGAATTACAAAAAATTCGTATTCCGAAATCTTTATTTCCATTCTGGAATTCCAAACACTCCCTAGTCCCTAGCGCATATTTCACAGGTTTCGTGTATGCATTTTTTTTGGATTCTCCGTGTCACCCTGAATTCCTTCATCTTTCGGGAACCTGCATCTCCGCAATCACTCTTTTTGCTGACCTATATTCATTGGACTTCGTTGTATTTCCACGAGTACTTGCTGCTTCCAAAATATTCCAAATATTTTATTCTAAATTCTATGTATATTAGTACTGACGTTAGCTAAGTACATATACATAGTATACATAGTTTATATCGTAATAAATTTCACTTGATCATGTGCTTTTAAGGTATTTTTCTTTACGTGCTGAACAAAACATTTGAATCGCTCATAGTGAACTGTGTCATAACTCTCTTTATTAATAAGAGCACTGACACTGCATTACATTATCCGTATTATAACAAAGGATATAGAATGGCGAAGCAAGATTTTCTGTCATAAGTTCTTTCTTCATTCAGGAAGTTTCTTCCTCAGAAATAAAAATGTGGTGATGAGGGAAGTTCTGTACAGGAATTTTAAAATCAGTTGTCAGTTTGCAAGTGAAGAACTACTTATCAAAACTTAATTTCGGTCTTTGGTTGTGGAAATAATGTTGGCAGTGAGCAATTCGTCTTGTGTGTGTTCGTTATTCCTCCCGCAAACACTTGAGAAGTAAACATTTTCATAAGATTTTGAAAATAGCTACTTTGAGTGTTGGGAGGTCAGTTGGATAGTCGCGGTGTGAATCGCAAGATAGTATCTATTCAGCAATAAATAGTGTTAGCTATTGAGTACAGTGATGCAGCAGAAACAGATTCTAGGCGGGGGCTAGCATTTCAAGAGCAACCTGCGTGTTGTGTGTTTTGAGAATTTAATGCGAAGAGGAGGACTGTACAAAAGTAGCAGCTGTTTCCCAGGTGTTGGATGAAGCGCGAAGATTTCTCTGTTTTGGGGGGAGAAAACAGGGCCAGGTGTGTAGATGAGTTTTTCTGGCTCGTGTTCCGTGTTCAAAGTGTGGATGCAACACGCGATAGGGTAGTTGACCAGCACTTGTCTGTCGAGGTAGGGTTAAAAGAAGACCAGGATTGTTGTTGTTATTAAACAAAGGTTTCACTATTGATGATTACCCTAGGTTGAGGCCTTTGTCAGGGATCAACTACGTTATAGCAGTTGGTTGTGGAAGTTGCTTTCTTTGCGTGAAGTAAATACATCCGAGAGGAGAGAAGGTCACGTCCATCCATCTCTCCACATAGGTAACGATTACCATGAGGCCAATTTCTCCAGCAGACAGTCACGATGTCGCTGTCCGCCATGACTACAGAAGAGCACAAGAGAAAGTTTTTAGGAAACATTTCTAAGGATAACAGCGTAGTGACAGCAGAGGTGCGCTTGTATGTGTTCGGGAGAATTGGGTTAATATTACGGGTCCGGTCGTCTTGACGGAATTCATTCGTGGTTTGTCTGTCACACCAGATCAACACTGAAATAGTATCTTCAAGTAGAACCAATTCCTTCTTCCTTACAGAGTAATTATGACCCGACAGCCTGTACTTTTAAGGTGCTGTAAACTACAAAAGTATAATATTTCAGTTCTAATTTTCAAAGATATGTAGATTTTCCAGTTGTGTGTTAACAGAAAACAGGCAGGTCAGTTCTGTCGTAAACATCTGGAATTGAGGTTTATATTTCGTTTCATAGTGAACGTTTCTCTCCCCTTTTGTTTCATAATGGTTGCACTTCTGCGTGATCATTGTCTCTTTTAAAGTTTGTTCTTTGGTGGATGTTCTGTCCCCTGCACCAAACGTCAGCTTTCTGCACACTGAGTAAAGAGTCCATGAACCAAAAAATGTATTGAAGAAAAGTAATTTTGTGTCTGTCTGTTGAGAAAATGCAAAATAAGTTATTGTTGTGCACAATATCACTACATATTTCTGTTTCTATTATGGAACTGCGAATTAGTTTTGTTAATCAATACACTTTTTTCTCATCTTTTTTTCTAATCCACCAACTGCCCTTCCTTTTAGCATACCACTTTGCTTCCTTTTCTATGACTATACGGTGTCACACAGAAATAAAGCATTCTCTCTGTTTTTATGGAATGTTATTTGTACTAACTACTTGGTTGATAACACAAGAGAAAAGGCGAAATTAATTGATTTAGATGTATATTCCTTAAAGCGTTATTAACAAGGCCCTTCGCTTGTTTCCCGAGGAATCCAATTACTTGATGATAAGGACACTTATAAAGCGTCCAACCATGATGCAATAGAAAACAGAACTACCTTGTGAGTGATGGCGTGTACATTTGCACGTAATAAATGACACGCGAGATCAGATCTGATGCCAGATAGTTCCAGAAACTGGGCAGCGTTCTCTTCTTCTTACTGGCTTCTGGTGCGAAGTTTTAATTTTCCATTTCAACGAAATTTCTGAAAACGTTATTATCAAGTCGTTTGATAATTTTGTATCTCGTAAGTTATGAGACGGAACTGAAATGTTCTTTCTGCAGTTGATGTGGTTGAAACATAATTCTTGTTTCTGAGAAATTACAATCCAGTATTCTTACTTCTGAACAAAAAGTATCTTGGTCACAGTGGTTTAGTGATAACAAGTCACAGACCTCAAAACAGTAGAGGATGCGAGTCTTGGTCAGCACGAGCATCCCAACGTTTTTTTTAAAGGCCATTTTCCAGTGCAACCTGGCGAACATCGAAATAGTTTCTAGAATGATGGATCTGGCGCAACATTCCGCTGTTCTGTTTTCCCAAAAATGTCCTTGCTCAGTGACATCATTCCCCAGCCCGTAAAGTTATATAAAATGGTAACTGAAGTAAACTTTCGCAACCTATTGGATTTTATTGAACTTCGAAATTGGCATTCGTTAATCAAAAATTGAGGCATTGAAAGCAAAATAGCTGTTGTAATTGGACACTGACAACTTGAATTTTTGTCGGTTCATATTTTCAGTGGCACAAACTAAGGTATAAAATTTACTAAATGCAGATTGTTGTTCTTTCAGTGAATATCTTTTGTATTCGGAGTTCTGCACAAAATACATTCTTCCAGGCATGATTAGTGAATAAATGCAATTGAAAACTGAACTATTCGAAAGTAGGATTGTATTTTTCTAACGAAGGCTATCGTATAGTCGTTTATGTTCTCAAAAGTGAATGTACAATGATTTAAAAAGAAAACTGGAACAGCGATGATCAGAAGTCTCGTTGCCTTGATTCTCTGGCTTTAAAA
Organism: Lepisma saccharinum; assembly: GCA_022664845.1. NCBI lineage: Eukaryota > Metazoa > Arthropoda > Insecta > Zygentoma > Lepismatidae > Lepisma > Lepisma saccharinum. The sequence goes on from JAGDQP010061602.1 coordinate 9,148, forward strand.
CTGTACTGAACAATTCACATTAATTATGGTTATTATACTGAATGGAGTTACGTAAAGGATACCTAATTGGCTTGATGATCCATGAAAATACAGTATTTAAAACCTAAGAAGAAAAATAGAAAAAAAGAGAGTATGAACATTGCAAAATAATAGAGTTAACTGTGTGTTATTTTTAGCAATACATAAATCATTCTAATATATTAAAGAATTTATGGATAACAAGCAATAATTAATTAGGTACAATAGATAAAGGGCAAGAAGTCAAGTAAACAATACATTTAACTGTGTTTATTTAATTCGAGATGATGATATTGTTAATAGGGGAGAAAGCAGTACTATGTCAAATTAGCTAAGATGAGGATTGCATACTTCAGTTAGCAATGAAGAACGTGCAATTTAAAGAGACTTACTCTATGTATTTTAGTTGTGTTCCGTATATCATCGCATTTTGTGTGAACTGATCGTTTTGATTTAATGTTTTTTCTTAATGTTCAACGCGTGAAATGGAACTGAATGGAATTGTAGTTACTTACCAAAAACATATTCTCTTATATTTAAAACATGCATTTTTGAAAAACTGATTTAAATAAATGCTACCGCCATAACTCGATATAAATTTGACCTGGCTTTTATTGCATCGCTTTTAATATTAAATCACCGAGTTTTATTTTCAATTGTAAGCAGTAGACACACCATGTTAGTAAATTGAGTATACAGAAACTTGATCAAGTGAACCAAACAAGTGGTGTTTCAACCCAGTCGATTTGTAGTCAATGTGAACAATTGACGTGTCATTGCAAGTAATTTGTCTTTGACGTAGTGATGGTTTTGTTAGGCACATGTATTGTTTTGTTAATATTACTTATTTCTTGTACTCTCTTATTCTCCTCAGCCTCCCTCGCGACATTTGCCTCGATTACGGAAAATGTTACAAGTCTGGAAATTGGAAAGACTGACAAGCTGGAAAAGTGGTCAACGTAGCAAAATACGTCATGTAGAAAACTTAATTTTAGATATATAAAAAAAGACCGCCTCCCAATTAGTTTGGGTTGCGTAGTCAAATTACTTCGCTGAAGGTAACGTTTTTCTGGACCGTGGTGGCTCAGAGGTGGTGGCAATCGCTCACCTCTTGCGCGCGGGGTCCTTGGTTCGATTCCAGATCGTGACATGTGGGCATTGTGGCGGACAAACCATGTGCGTGTGTTTTCTCGAGGTTTATCTGTTTCCTCCGACTTGCTCCTTTCCACCAGTTCTCCCATCATCCATTCGACCTGAGCCAAAGTTGCATAAAGGCTTTAAAACAAAATTCTTATTCAAAACAAGGTTTTTACACTTATTACTTCATATCCTAGAGTTCCGTAACTTTTAACGTGTTCTTTCACCCTAAATCCCCCCCCCCCAAAAAAGAGCGTAAATGATGCATTAGGTATGTTACGTATTGTAGGATTGTTTTCACAGTATACCTATATTTCAATGATAATAGGAAGCAGCGGTTTCTCACTGTTCAATCTCCGGTACACATCAGATGTGATGCTTATCGTGTTATTAATTAGTCATGTGTTCATGTGGAAAGTCTATATGGTAGTGATTTATTTCAGTTGTGAAGTAGTTTTTTTTTTTATATTGTTATTACTGTAACCGAAAACTTGTTTTGTCTACAGTAGCAGAGCAGACAATTGAGGAAAAAAGAACCTGAATCGTAGGATTGCTTCTCACATGTCACGCTTCGTGCTTGTAGAACGTCAAGTAATGATTTATTCATGTGGAAGAAGCATGCCACACCTGGGAAGGATAAAAGAAAACTTGTGCAAACTTTTCTCAACTGAAACTAAAATATAGAACAAATCATGTTTTTATAAAAAGCCCTGCTTCAAATATGTATGGCACACTTCGCTGACTTCTTTTGCATTATTGAAAAAACACACCTCGTGTCGCATTGCATTGTTCGTGTTACAATTTGGACCTTTCTTTAATCGTGGAAGAAACTTGTGGCATTTGCTGTTACTTTTTTTTTTTCCTTCTTCACATTGACATGTCAAATCGTTTTCAGAATTTATATTTTTCTTCGTTAAATATAATTGAAGACGAAGTAAATAAGGATGTAAGTGCCATTTTCCAACTTACGAAGAAACCCAGCTCTTGAAATTTTATTTCCGTATTGGACAACGTGTCTCATCGTTTATGAACATAAATAGAAGGATTAAGAAATGTGTCTGGACTATTGATTCTTATGTATGTTATAGGTCTGACTGCATTATTGTTGTTCCTGTGAAAAAACATTTAAAAAAACGACACATACATTTTTTTTTTTAAACTTCGTCTTCAATTGTACCTATGCCTGTCTTCTAAGTGTACACTCACGGCATTTGAAAGTGAATATTTGTATGATAAGCCAGTGGAGTGCATCTAACATCCTTAATACGGTATTGAAAATGTTAAATGTAGTTATTAACGGTGTAGACCATCCCCGCCATCTTGGTACGCACTTTCCACTGATTTACATGGGAATTGTTTTACTCGTCTTATATTTCTCAGGAGCGTAATTTTTAACTTCTGTTTTCGCCTAGTTTCTCGTCATGTTATCTTGGACTCGTGCTATTTTGTAGAAATGCAATATTTTACACACGAACTAGGTAATTTCCCCTTGACATAGTCTGATTTATATAACAAACTATTATGCAATGTTAGGAAGAGCGTTTAGAGAAATCAAAAGTAAAATTTTCCTTTATTGTTTTTTGTGCTAACATTTTTCTCCTGAAAATATAATATTAAAAAATAATCAACTACATTTTTTGGAGGAAGAATGCAAATTGCTTACCTCAGTTAAGTTCTTCCAAACACTCAACCCCGTGATCGAATAGTTATG
>JAGDQP010061603.1:0-12013 GCA_022664845.1 Lepisma saccharinum
ATATATCGACAAGGGAAAACGCAATTGACCGACACTGAGGCGCTGTAGTCTTGCCTGCTCCAGCTGCAGCGATCATTTGGATGGTTTCCAAAATCTCCGGCAAAGGGAGAAAATAAGAAAGAAAGGAGATAGAAGTCATGGTCTCTACTGCAGACATACTTGGGGAAGCGCAAGATCCTAGAAACAAAGAAAAAGAAGAGAGAAAGCGCGCGCGCACAGACGACATGTTTTCGTGTTGCATTACATCATACTTCTAACTGAAGATCTTGTAGAGAGTTTTCCAGAAACGGACAAAATTTTTAGTTATGGCTTTACTGTTTGCTTCCATTCATTCTTCATCGTTTTTTTCCTAGTTCGATTTGTCTTTCCTCTCCCGCTCCCGTCGTACCTTATGTCATTTGGAACGTTGCCATTTATGAAGTTAAAAGGAACACCAACAATTATATTAACGGTACCACTTTTAAAATAAACCCCCCAGCTGTGGTTTTCTTCTTTAATTGTCCTATCACATTAATTGTTGCGTTTATGTCTGGAGATCTTAAATCAAGGGACACTTTGTGCTAAGCTACGATATATACAGTAAAGTTTGTGTGATGAAACAAAGTTTATTAATTGTCTGTTACTTTTTAGACACACAAATATGAAGTAATGCTTTGGTAAGATCTCTGTTAAATATTGTGATTTCGAGAAACCAGATTACTTGATCAGCTTTAAACAAATAATTCCCAAGCTATGTGCCTAACGAGTTCTTCACATGCAGCACTTAAACTTTGGTAAGGATCAAAACTTGCGAATAATTTGAGTCATTCTAAGTGAATCTTAAAAGAAACTTATGTACTTTCACAAAACGTGCAATGGCAAGAATTCAGAGTGAGGCAATGATTATAATTTTAGTAGATATGACATGGGGCCATGGTTTCACTTAAAAATCTCTTGTTTAACGAACTTGATAATGTTTCTTTACAATTTTATTATCATATAAGTGATTCTGTGCCATGAGTTTAGTCTTTCATATCTTCTAGACTGGGAATTGGTTAATAACAGACGATCCTACGATCCTTTTGGATGATATATCTGTAATATTTTATTAATATTAAGAAACAAAGATTAAGCATATGCATAATTGAACCAAACTGTTTGCATAATAGGCTGTCTTGTTGTCATATTATAGTCATTTTTTAAAAATTAATATGAAGAGAACATTCGTTAACCATAATAGAAACAAAATGTTAACTTTTCCGCAAAATTCAAAACGGGTATTTTAAGTTTTCTTTTTAAGAAAATGGGAGGACCTCATGAGAGGATAAGAATACAAGGAAATGTCCTCCAAAGCAAGAGGGAGTGGAAAATATGGTGTTACAAGTAATTTCATTTATTTCCCAACAATTATGAAGTTTGGGCACGGAAAGTGGCTACTCATATAATGCTATGATATGGTAAATAATGCAAGCTGGTTTCTAACAAAACAACTTTATTATTGATAATTTTGATTAAAATCGTTTAACAATGGGGACTAGAATGTAAACTTTCAATATAATTTATGTTGCCTGGAACTGAAACAGTCTAAATGTTGTAAGCACAACATGGTAAGTTCCAAGTACAGGAAACTATTTCCGTCCAACTTTCCCTGCTTAATAATTGACACTAATGGATAATATAGTATCAACAATGTAATCATAAAGTTATTAATTGGACAAAGAAGATATAGAAGTTTTTGACGACTAATAGTTTGTTGCATTAACCCCATATCTATGAAAAGACAAGGTCAAACGTCAGTTCTAAGAAATGTTTAAGATCTGACAACAACGTACTCAACAATGAATTGAATATGAATTAAACTCATCTTTCAAGGAAGATTCTAATAAGACTGTTGCTTATTTAGGAGTCTTGAAGCCAATAAAACAGAAACAGATCAATAGAAGATATGCACGTGTCTTGAGTTTTACTAATTCATAATACGTGATACTGTATATTTGTATAAATGTATGCAATGGAATATAACTATATTTTAATGTACAAACTGTAGGTTTGTGTGTAAGCTATAGATGATTACAAGAACCTCCTTACGAAAAGAATAGAAGAGATTTTTCGTGTTCCAATGGCAGTTAAAATGCCTATTCATTTGAATACGCACAAATATTTTATTACGAAATGGCGAAAGAAGTTTGAAGTTTCCAACAAGCATCATTTCCCTGACGCCATTTTAAAAGTGAACTCTTGACATTTTCCAAGGGTGTTTGTGTGTTTTACTTGCCCCAAGCGATATCGTGTGTTTATTAACTTTAAAGACCAACTTTCCACAAGTTTCTTAGACGAAGAGACAAAGAAGAAGTCAAGGAAAAGATTGTGATATTGTTTGTGTCAGAGGATTAATCCCTTTCTCCAAAGGAACTGAAAGCAAATAACTTAGAAGCAGCAAGTCCATACTATCAAGTTGTTTTCTTACCTGAAAATGCCAAATGTGAATTCTCTTCTGAAATCGAGTGATAGTGTATTTGTGTTTCTGTTTTTGTAACTGTATTGCAACAAATGTCAGAAACTTAAATTTTTTAACACAGAATTAACTTTAAGAATAATATATGTTTTTCAAATCCTGAAAAAAGGTCTGTGAAAGTTTTTAAACAAATGACAATTAACACGTGACTAATTTGTTATAGAATCTATCAATGGTACCGGGCGTTTGCCGAAGCAGGTGATCTATTCTAGATATGATATGATTCAAGAATGATGATGGAGACATACTGTGCCCAATAAAACCCCAACACAAAATTGCATTAATATTGGAGCCAATAGCCTTGTTACAGTGTTATCTTAATTACTAATTTCATTACTAAGTTGACAGGAACAAAAATCTAATTTCAAACTCAGGAAGAAAGTAAACTCATTTAGATATTGATATGAAATTATATTGAGTGATTCAATAGGAGCTGTAATATGCGCTTGTGTAATTCTTTACCTGCAATATTATTGTATCTATGAAAAAATTTACTGAAAAGAATTTTGAAAAGATTCACTTGTTTTTATCAGTTGTTTTCAAGATAATCATTTGCTTAATTGTATTACAAGAAATGTATTACAAATGTAGTAGTTCGAAAATGGTGTGCCTAGCTGTTCACATGACAAGAGTAATTTTCAGACTGAATGTTATTCAGTTCCATTTTGTTTATGAGCCCTCGCCTCGGTCGTGACGTTTCGTTAACGTTTTTTATAGATGTGGTACGATTTTTAAGCTCAGCAAGTTTTGTGCTATAGTAGAGTTATTCTTGGAATGTTCGATGTACATTAATTTTGTTTGCAGTATAGTTTACACAGTTTGTTAGCACTATGGAAGTATGCGACACGTACTAATATAACCTTTATTCTTTTAGAACAGATTTAGATTTGTTTTGAAGAGAGAGGTTTTCTTTCATATTAAAATATTTTGTAACACACTTTATTAATCTGGATACTGGTTTCTACCATTGAAGATCCTCTACCATCTGCGCAAAACTAAAATCCTCTTCATTTAGGTGGTGTTATTTATTCAGGGTATTTGTTATAATCTACTTTAAACATTAAATATATTGTTATTTTCTGTTATATATTTACGTTCTGTAATTTATTTACACTTTAATTAAATGTCTTCTAGTTAGGAATATTAGAAATAACTTCAGGAATCTTGTTCTGCCATATTTATGTTAATTTTATTACGAATAATAATTTTCAACTTTTATTAAGAAAACTACCCTTGATATAAAACATAACACTACTTCGTATTCTAAAGTTTTTACTACTGGAATATAATTCGTATTAGAAGGGTGGGTTTTCCTCTTGTCTTACGTCTGTAAATATATCTGCAACTATAGTAAATAATATTTAGAGTATTTTTTGAACCTAGGCATACGATTTTGTAGCTTCTTTGACACTGACATTTTAATTTGGGTGGTGTAAAATATGTTACCCGAAACAATATAATTCAGTTAAAATAAAAACAGAAACTTAATTTGTAACAAAATGAAAATTAAGTTAGTAACAACACTTATAAATATATTGATATTGTGTATTAATTTAGTCTAAAACTATTTTGACAACACAAACAGCTGTATTTTGAAACAATTTATGAACATTCTAAACGAGCTTGTGAGTTTTATATCAAAGTGTGCTGCGATTCACTGCGTTCAATAGACCCGCCCTTCTTCTCATCTCCACAGAAATTGGATCGAAAACCAAGCACACAGAATATGAGCATAGTACGGTAAATATTCGGATAACTGAGCACTACAAATGGTTGTTGAAATTATATTCAAAAGTACAAAATTTGGTCATATATATTAGCATGCTTTCATGTTAAATTAGTATTGCATTCGATTCTTAGTGGAGAATAATGGATTTTGGTGTGATATCGGACATTTAAAGAGCTGCTAAAATAGAGAAATAATAGATTCTTGTCACGAAGAACAGGAAAAAGTAGCAGTGGGAGTCGTTGCGTTTCCCACTCAATATCTAACTGAATGAAATATGTCTGTTAGACCAGGCCTCGATTTGGGTTATTACGCCGCCGCGCTGTGGAGTTCGTGCTTTACGTAATGTAACTGAAATTCCAAATTATCCTAAACTATGCTGCAACCAAATTCTTTATACTGTAGGATGGGTTGCGTCTTGGCAGGGGTATTCCAAATAATAACCTTTATAATTGATAGGCAATGTTTCACATGCGATTTAACGCAATAAAAATTTTGAAGAAAAGCATTCCGACTTTCATATCAGCGAAGATTAACGAAAAGTAAACGTTGATGTTTTAGAAACGTTTCTAAACCATAAATTAAATTATATATTTCCTGTTCTCTTTTGTAAATCCATTCCAGTTTTGTAGCTTAGCGCAATAAAATACCAAGCATGCAATCTGTTGCTTTTAGCAATGCGTGCCTAACAATCATAAATAAATTTTAGGTATGTTTATAAGTGAATTTCTTATATCAAATTTCGACGTAAATAATGTTTGTTTTATTGTGGCACAAAATACCACAAGTTTATGTGATTTTTTTTTCTGAACTCGTGAAAGTTTACGTGATTGCATGAAGTCTATTGCACTGAATTTGAAATTTATCTTCTTTTCTAAATATTTCTTCAGGCACAGAGTAGTTTTAGATAGAAAGTTGAATCCAAGAATATGTTTTAAGGTTCAATGTAGTTAATTTTTCAGTCGTTTTAGTTTATGTATGTTATTCGAATATGAACACATGGCAATCGAAATTAAAATTAGTACAATTTGTTGCACTTGCAATGCGTACCACTGACATTAAATGTATTAAAATTGCAGAGTTTTATCCAAACCCCTTTTCGGATAATATGATGTTTTACAAAGATCTGAGTACAACTCTGAAATTTATTAAAAATTGAGGAGTTTGGCATCGAAGGTAGACAATTTAGTTTTTTTGATTTTTGAGGTAGTGGCTGATTCATATAGTATTTGAACGCTTAATTCAATACTGAAACTAATGCGTTAAAAACGAACAGAGCATGCCCAAAATCACAGTTAATTATGCAGTTTAGTATCCATTTCTGAACAATTTTCTGCTGGTTTAGTTTCAAAGTGGATAACCCCACCATATCCAATGAAAAGCCAGGATTCCTCGCAGATGTTATTTGCCCAATTCTTATCATTACATTGTTTTCAATTTATGGGTGGGCTGTGAACTTGTTTTGTGTCAGTTATAAGATATAATATCAATATCTTTGTATTAATAACAAAAATAAACTATGAGCTCATTTTGCCTATAAAGATTTTTCTATGTGATCTATAAGAATGGCCAGTAAATATTTGAGCCTTAGTCACAATGGTTTCCCGTGAGCTAGCTTTTTAGTTTTTATAACTTTGATTCCAATCCCTTCAATTATCGGAACGATGGTGGCGATTATTGTTGTACTATTAAATACACGACGTATTATAAAACTTATTTTTATTTTTTCATCAATGTTCGAATTGTAGACAAGACACAAACCGCGAGACGACCAATTTTTATCTTTAAGTAATTGTTATCCTTTGTAAAAATATCTTAATTTACTTATGGATTTAATAGAAGCTTGAATCCGCAAAGGGATTATTATTACAGATATATAATCTCTTACGTGGTGTATTCAAGTGATTCATAAATTGAAATTTGTATTTAAATATCATATTTTAATAGATCATTGCAACTGTTGCAATATTGCGCCATAGCTAAAAGTTTGACTTGAGCTAAATATTTATCTGTTATATTTGACTTGTAATGATAACAAAGTGTGTTTTATATAAATAACTAAACTTGCATGATGTAAACTATGTTTAATATTAAATACACAAATACGTGGTAACTTGACGAGGTTCAGAAGTTAAATATAGTAGTAATAAAGAGACAAGTTTATTTATTTTATATGTTTTTGCTTGGGAGTAGTGTAAGAAACTGTAATTTCCCCACTAACAATTAAAAGATAAAAGGTATATTCGCAAAGAATATGTGGCTTTTTATCAGAAAATACTCCCGGTAAAATATCTCCATGTGTGTTGCAGCAATGCTATCAGGAAACAAAGTGAGGAGAAAGGGCAAACTCAAACGTAGCAATCTTCTCTATTTTTAAAGTACCTATGAACGGAGAGTATAAGAACTGTTACAAATAAGCATTATATAATTCTTTGACTGACTTCCAACATGAGTTAAGTTCATTATAAAACTCTGAATGTGCTTAAAATTACGAACAAGTCATGTCTTTTTAATTCATTTCATTCTACGGACAAATATATTAACCTACAACATACTACTACTTTGGAAGTAGAGATTAAACCCGTTTATCTCTACTCTTTAAATATTTTATGGAAATGTTTCAACCGAATTTAATTTGCAAAGATACAGAAGAGAAGCTTGAAATAACGATTTTATTATTTTCAGTAACGTGTGTCTGCAATGAAACGTCTTTCCTATGCATACCCACTAACATTCAACAACAGTTTTAACGCTAGTATTCATGTTAGTAGTTCAAAGTTCACGAGTAAATATAAAAAAGGTAAGTTCTTGTACATTTCAAGACGTTACTTTTGACATTTTCTGTATACTCGTACATTTAGTTCACAATACCATGATAATCTGCTACGGTCTCATTATTGCATCCCACTTCTTAAACAAGATTAAAAACTGCCAAATTTATGCTGTCCTTCGTAGCTCAGTTGGTAGAACCAAAACGCTATCAATGAGATAACCTGTATTATATCCCTCCTCCTCCTATCAGCACTTCTCTTCTTTTCCAACTGATTAAAACCATTTGCTGAAACATTTTATCTTACGTAAAATCTATATCAAAAAGTTATCAATTAGTTATGGGAGATGAAAAGATATAGTACTGAGTCATTTGATGTGTACAAGAAAGTACAACAAGTCTACTTTCTTTTTAGTGTAGAATTTTGCTGACATAGATATTCATTTTAAGTTTATCAAAATGAGAAAAGCCATCTGATTAAGAGTTCTGAATTCCATTCAAATTTGAATATACAGAAAAAAATCTTTCATATTTTTGATTGATTAATACTTCATTCCACCCTTACATAAAGATTTCTTTTACAGGAAACCAAAAGCGAAAAACTTAAGTTCATTAAGAAGACAGACAAACACCCATTAGTAGACTTGATTGACATAGAAATAATACATTCTTGGGTTGGGAAATAAGACAATAAAGTCAGCCACAAAACCATAAGATAGGACAAAGGTTGATGAAGTTCATTGTTCTTTTCATAATAAAGGCTATAAACCACAATTATTGGTCTGTATGGTGACCGTAACGACGACGAAATGATGCGGTGACACAATTAAATGAACAATACGAACGTCACATAACATCTTGGAAGAAGAAATGAAAGGAGAAGAGAAGAAAGAGGTAAATAAACAAATAAAGAACCAGGAATGAATACTTATAGTTTCGTGTAATATGCACTTTGTTTTTACGATGTTGCACTATTTTCATGCTATTCGCAGACAGACTACTACACGGTGCCTACTAGAAATTTCCATCATCTTTTGAGACAAGATTATAACATGTTCTTAACGTTCTCGAAACGTCAGTGCTAAAATATTGGTAACATATGCACTGTATGTTTCAGGACTACAAGTTACCGTAAATTTTGTGCATTATTTTGTTTATCACATTGTTTTAGCGATTGATTCCAATTATGTTCTGCTCTTACACGGATTAAGTTAGATTATTCTTTATTTAATAAGCTATGATTGTACACGGTGGAAATGGTTTCTTAAAATTGAGAGAAAAATCGTATCTGTGCACTGAGAAACAATATTCTTAGAAAGAAGTTATGAACATTCTTATCTAATAAAAATGAGAGCAGATATTTTCCCCCTAAATTTTAAGAAACCGTTTTTCACTGTGTACTAAAACAGTTTCGAAGCAACATTTGCTTCATAATCAGCACAGAAGCTTATATGTTTTGGATTTTTCCCGTAGTTCATCACAGGTATGTGTTATTGCGATTTTACTCCCGAAGTTCAGGAAGTTTTTGAGCCAAGGAAAAACTAAAATTGACGATGAAAAACTTGAGAAGATCTTCAAGAAGAAAAATATTACTTATGTGCTAACGTCTACGAATCCTGTTCGGAAAATATTATTCCTTTTAATGTAGACAGTGAAGTATTGTGGATAATAGTCGCATGTTTGGCAACAGTGTAATGTGTGTTAGTGTAAATTGAGTAGTAACAGAGTGAAGGTCATGTTGCCATTACGCAACCGTTCAAATGTACTGCAACTGAGATTCATTTTGAACGACAATTACTGCGTGACGAAAGACAATACGACCTTCATTACGCTACTGCTGGATGCGTACACACAATACACTGTTGCCAAATATAACACATGTTACAATACTTGAAGCTCCACACGAAAATGGACACCTTCACAGTTGATCATGAAGCAAACATTGCTTCAATACTGTTCTCGTGCAATAATAATACATTAAAGAATGAACAATATAACTTAATTCATGAAAGTATATTAATAATATCTAAATATTCCAGTTTAGTATTAATAGTATGTTCCATATTTTGTATAAAAATGGTATTGTTTTGTAGCAAGAATTCTGTCATCAGGATCATGCCTGTGGTCGTGAAATCTTAGGCGTCACGATAATATCCACGAGGATTTGGTTTCGAATGTCGACTTTGACAAGGAGTTTGTTAATTTTAAAATCATTGCACTCGTATAATCAGCAGGGACTAAAGTCAATAGTAACTGCAACGCCCCAACAAAAAAAGGTTTATCAAGCTTTCATGCAAATTATCTTGAAATTTCATTGTTTTAGAGAAAGTAGTTCAGCCTTACGCTCAAATAATATAATTGAATTAAAGGTTTAGGAGTTGGTACTACGTGGTCGCAAAATGATTATTATTGATATTTTTCTTTCGTTAAAAAGAACTCATATTCTGCTTCTCTTGAGAGGAGAGGAAAATATTGATTGAGCGCCTAGGTAAGCTGAGAAGTAAAAATGCGCCGTAACACTGTCCTGGTTAAAAAAAAAAGAGTACGGTTTCTACGGAAAAAGTACTTTACAGAATATGCAACGAATGGGTGTGGTTCTCAGAAGGGAATAGAGTTGGTGTAGTTGGAGAGAGGTGGAGGGAGAAGCGGACGTGAATCTGCAATCAATGAGCTAGTGTTTGTGTGAATATACAGTTCTACACTGTTATAAAGATCAAGCTAAAAATGAAAAAAAAAATCCTTTTAAGACGAAAAACATAGGTATTTTGTTTCTGTTCTAAAATTACAAAAGTTTTTCAATTTGTTGAATACATTGTGGTAGCAAAGAACGTTCAAAGGCCCATAGAGAACAAACAACTTACTGTAGATCCAGAATGAAACTAAAAAAAGGGAGAAATATAGTAAGAAAATACAGTATCGAAGCAGCACAATACAGATTTTACATAATACAAAATCTTCTCTTTCTCCTCAGTTTTGAGCCAACAAGTTATTCTTTTTCGAAACAAATATACTACTTTAGATTTGTTCGCAATAAGCGATCTTTAGAATCTTTTTCAGAATTCTAAATTAAATATGAAGGAAAAACATACTAGTGTATAAATCGAATTGCTATAGTACCTGCATTGGAAGTACAAGTATGGTTAATACGAAAGTCCATTATGTACTTTGAATGAAATTTTCGCACACATACATACAGAGAGAGGGGAAGAGAGAGAGAGAGAGAGAGAGAGAGAGAGAGGTTATTATGGAATGCTAATGTCGAAATATATTCATTCTTCGAAACACTTTAAGTTCTGTGACGTAAAATGAAATGAAAATGCCATTAAAAGGCTACTTTCATTAACCTTCTGTGAAAACTGTTACAATTTTCTATCTTATGTTATGGAAGGAAAAAACGGAAGATACGCAAGATGTTGCAAGATACATTTATAATCAAATATTTTGACTGTTAATTTTTAAAAATCAGAAAAAAAACGAGTACGTACAAGGTAAATTATTAATTATTGGAAAGAGGACTTATGCATACACTCAAATGACTAAACAGCGATTTCATAACATTTCAATTGCAATTAGTATTACATCTCCTTAGGTAGCAAAGTATTTGTAGAATAATCTTCGTATGATGCACAAAATAAAGACATGAGTTTCCAAGTACCTGACACAAAGAGAAGTATACAATTAGCAGCTTCAAGTATAGTAAATGTACATGTAGATTCTGAGAAGAGAAAGAATGCGAGATAGTCCCTGGCGAATGAAACCTTCACAAAGAGAAAGTATATCTGTAGACAAAGACTTAAAGAAACGGTTAATTAACAACAATATTTTCTCAGAAGTTGTCTTTCAAAGATGTACGTACATAGATAGTTGGAAATGAAGAATATGAAGACAAATCCATTTCATAGATAATATTCAGGAAGAAAACACGTACACTAAATCAAAATAGTAAGTGTACGAAATTGAAATGGAAACAATTGTTCTGAAATAGCTACCAACATTAACACAACACTCGCAAGAATCGACATTTAGAACAAAATGTTCAACGCAATTTTCTGTATCCATGAAGTTAGGGCCAACTGTGTTACTGAGTGTTCATTTTCCCCTGTAACCTATGCTCACACTGCACAGGTCTATTCTCACTATGTTTCAGGAATAGTTATTAGGGAATATGGAATATGCCTGCAATACTATACAAATTTTAGGACTCATTTATTTCGAATATTTTTTAACGTCGAAGATTCACGCAATATTCTTATATTTCAAATTATTCTTGTTTCAAAAATTGTTACATCCTTTTAATTCTTATAGCGTTGAAATACGATATTATAGTGCAAATGTTTTTATGTTTATGGATATATTTATAGTTAATCTTTATTCTTAATGCTCCTTCTAGTTCATAATAATTTTATTGCAAAACATACAGTAATTCTCGAATTAAGAAACTGGTTATGAAATTCTTCTTAGTTCTATTACTTACATAGTGCTAAATTTTATCATAATCTATGCTTTTTTGTATAAAGGACTTAAATTCATTATAAATATACTTTTAATATGCAATCAAAAATTAAAATAAATTAGAGTTTCTTGAGAGTAAAATGTGTGAATAATCCGAAAGTATTAGATTTTTTAACTTTAAGCTGGAATTTTACGAAAAAGGGAGTTTTTAATACATTTGTTCCGCATACACCATTTTATATCTACTCAGTATATTTTTGTATATTCTTTTAGTAATTATATATTGCTACAGTAAATGATATCCGAACAAAAACACCAGAGGTGCAAAAAGTGGAGCCAAGTTCTTTAGCCCTAAAAAGGTGTGAAATGGGAGACGGATGAGCCAAGTTCCTTGGTGACAGCATGTAACAGGAACAAAGGAACTTGGCGCGAGATGGCAACAGCCTTAAGGTTGGTGGCGGTGGACGTAGTGGGTTTTACGATCCCCACCACCCTTATAGCTTGAGGATCATGAACCTTGCCACTTCGCGCCAAGTTCCTTTGTTCCTGTTACATGCTGTCACCAAGGAAC
>JAGDQP010061605.1:0-12013 GCA_022664845.1 Lepisma saccharinum
AATAAATCACAGCCATATTCAATCCACTAGTGGATGAGGCCTCTCCCCGAAGGGAGGAGTTGGTCTACTGCTCCCACGCTGACCAGACGGGTTGGGAGAGGAGAGCCGAAGCTCTCACTGTGATCGCCACTGTCTTTTATTCACAGCAACTCCACAATTGTCCTCACGATGCTGGGTCAACACCGAAATTTTTTGAGCTCCCACCGGGAATCGAACCCGGATATACTGTATATATATATAACATATACTAAGATTTGAATAGTTGATCATGCAATTTGTGAATGAAGTGGATGTAATGTGATTACATCTACTACAAGATGTTAAATAGAAGAATGGAATTATGGTTATTAAATATGTAGATTTAATAACCATAATTCCATTCTTCTATTTTACATCTTGACGGACGAAATAACAGTATGATATCAAACTATATATAATTATTTTTAATACAATTTCCAATACTTACCATATATCAGTTTTGGTCCGGTTCCCCTAACCCTTTTCACTAAGGGCCATTCCATTGTCCACCATCTATGGCCCCGCCATGTTCGAGACGCATTATTACAGAACGTAAACACTTCAGCATAGGGAAACCAATGGCTGCACATGATTGGTCGTTGTCATCAAGTAACTCGCTATGTGACATCATATTAGCTTAGCCTCCTCTCCTTTCCGAATATACACATCTCGGAAGTATCAGAAAGGATAAATCGAATTATGGTTGATGACGAAGTGTCGCGCGATTGGGAGAAATTAATTTCCGTTCTACTAAATAATTATTTGTATCAGGTTACAAGTGTTGATTTAGTGAACGAAACGAAGTACACTTATAAATTTAAGATCAAAGAAGTGAAAAAGAGGCTTTCGGTAGTTTTGCCAGGTCAAAGTTAGATCTTTCTACAAATCTGTAACATCGTGCCTCCGTTCAACATAATATTTTTTTTCAACCCATACAAATACAGTACAAATTTATCTCCGGCAGCCAACAATTCTTCTTTCGATGTGGTAACATCCAGAAAGATCTCGGCCCAACTGTGAGTCTCTGGTGACTTAAGCATTTCCATTGCTTTTATTTTCCCTTTTCGGGAATTCATGCACTTTTCAATCAATGTTTCTATCTTGTATATGACTGTTGAAAAAAATAGTCCCACCTTTCTCTTTACAAAAATACATATTTTTCCGTTCAGGAGATACAGGCACGGTTTTGTTTCTTGCACTGTTTAGAAGCATAACTAAGAGCAAAAGAAATGTAGATGGATTGCTAGGGTTCAAGTTTATGAATAGTACTCCTAATAGGTATGTGGCCTCACACTTTTCTCTAGCATTATTCATCATAGAAGTCATGAATCCATTCCACCCAGGCTGGGAGTTTGAGCCAGCATATATCGGGCAAGTTGGTGGGTTTAGAAAGTGTAACCATTGGGTACAATTATGAATCTGACTGTACGGCAGATGAGTTTGGGCTTGCTTGATGCATATTTTATTTCTGTTTCAGTTTTTGAGCGCCCATTTACATTGTATCTGTGATGTGTGGTTTTGAGCTGAATTATGATAGCATACAAGTTATTATTTTTATTAACCACACATTTACAAAAATAAGCACTTAAAATGAGTTCTTTTTCCTCATGCCCGTTATATCATATTTTCCAACTTCAAGAATTTTATGACTAAAAATAAAATGTTTAGATATTCATGTTTTTATTACATAAGGTTGGGGGCGGATAGATGACGCATCTCATGAATAGTGACAGAGGATTATTCCGTTTACTCCAGTCTTTCGCGGTCCAGAAGAAGACGCAACAGGAGACAAATGTAGGGGTTTACTTCCCGATAGAACAGAAATCGAAAGCAGACCCTACTTTAACCTTTTAAGGACGTATCAGTGAAATGAAATACTTTTATCACCACTATTTTGTACACGTCATAGATCTTACGTAGGTAGCAATTAAGACACTTTCAGAAATATATTCTAGAAGCTTGCCATCTACACTTCTGTAATTCATGCCAACATTTAAGGCAGTGCTGCCATCTGGTTAGATATCTGAAAAAAAAACATTTATCTAGACGCATTAGGCACTTGTTATGTTAACTGTTCACTAGTTCAGCAAATCGTTAAACTATATCAGTAAACCGTAATATTATGCAGTTGAAGTTTTAGAGGAAAAAAAACATCTTTCAACACCACAAGCCAGTACATCCAATACTAAACCCCAAAACCATCCTCCAACACTACAATCCAGTACATCCTCCAGTACTACATGAGAAAATAATCACGAAACAATGTATCAATATTATTCATTGAACACTACCAATACATACTTCACTAATACCAAACCATCGGAAAGAGCGCTAACAGCCTATCATATCACCGGAGAATACTTGATTGGAAACAAGAAGTCTGCTGGAAGAAACATCAAGGTTCCAAGCGGATGGCGTACAGAAGACTTCTTCTTCATCGTGTTGTACGTAGGGCGAAGTTCAGCATATGTTGCTCTTCCACTTCCCACATAGCAAAATGACGTCCCAGGGATATCTGACGGATCTCCTGGCAGGATATCGGGACGTCCGTAGGACGTCCTGTTTAATAGGACGTATTGTTATAATTAATCCTTCGTATAACTATACGAAGGCATATCCTTCGTATAGTTATAATTAATTAAATAATAATAATAGTAAGGTCGATTTAATTTATAGAAATTCCAGGTAGGTAATCCCGCATGGTTTTCCGGAGGACATCCAGGGGACCTTTATACGGGATGAACTGTTTGTATTGCCCACAGAGTTATCAAACGGACGTCCTTAGGACATCGCTATGGGAGCAGGACCATTCTGACGGTAATGGATCTAAATGGGACGTCCCAGGGACGTACTCTGCTATGTGGGTTGCTTGTGCTTGTGTGGCGATTGCATTATTGTCATTGAAAATGAATGTATTGAGTGCTTAGAACTGCATGAAGATACAATGCCTGTAGAAGACTGGACAACAAGTGACAAATATACAAAAATGTTTTGATGAAACTCGTTCAACTTATCCAGACAAGAGCTCTACATGTGGAAGAGAGAATATCATGTGATTACATGCCGTTAAGAAGCTGAGATACGAGAAATTATTATTTTAAATTATCTCTGCCATTGCCCCATCTTACTCACCCCTGTGTGACAGATGGCTAAAAGCTACGATTTTATGCATATTGTGACTACTTAGTGGTCCAGAACCTAGCCATTGCATATTTAGTTTTTTTTTTCTAAAGGACTGAACTATCATGTAATCTATTTTTGAATTAAATAAAAACATAAAAAGACAGCTTCTTTTAATTGTCTTAAAAGGTGTGCCATCTGTAGCCCTTTAACCTTGTAAATACTCGTAATTACTATTACTTAATAACTCTATGGCTTACAGAACTCGCAAGTTCATCGCCGCAGTTATAAATGTTCTCCTTAGGATTCTATTTTGAGCAAGATCAAGTCAGTTTTCATCCCGAACATCTACTTCTCGAAGATCCCTTCTAATATTATGCTCCCAACGTCGTCTCGGTCTTCCCAACGGTCCCTTTTTCCCCGGCTTACCAACCACAATGGAATATAATCTTAGTTTTTTCCCATCCGAGTTACATGGCCTGCCCACATGGTGGAGAGTCGAGCAATGCGTTGATAATAACGTTGAACTAAGAAAGAGATTAATTTGTTTCACATAGCGTTTGGTCAAGTCCGTTGGCTGTCGGTTGGGCTCGTTCATTTTTTTATTTTAATAAACAGTTTACACATAAACAGTTTATGTGTATTTTAATAAACAGTTTACACTATTAACGTCTAATAGTGAAAATTTTATATTTTAATGTATATTATATATTATTTTATTTTAAAATATATCAATATATTTTAATAGTCAAGAATGAAGATTTTGATCTCCATATTTTTACTGTGCATGTACAATAATTATTGCTTCGTTAAGTACTTGTCGATATTTTGTTCCAAATACTATTGCTCTGAATATTATGTATCATTCCATAAATAATTAGTTATGTCTGGTGAAACCTATGATTATCACTTATTTGTTTTTACTATAAAGTTTCAGCAATAAATTGTAGAAACGTAGCTCACTTGGTAGAGCTTTGGTTTCGCCTTCGAGAGGTCCTATGTTTGATTCCTGTGGACCCGGTGCAAATGCCTTAATGGTACCTTGAACTTAGGCCCTGACCGGCTCATTTCCGCAAAAATCCCTCTACCTTATTCCAGCCTGAGCCATAGATTCCTAAAGGCCATAAATAAAATTCAAATTCATTCAACTATAACATCCAATGTTTTAAAAGTGCGGTATTTTAAATCTGTTAAAGCAGATAGTATTTAGCAAAATACGAAACAGTGTTGTAGACAACATACATAGGAAAACCGTATTTTCAAAAATAGATGTTGCAGAAGACATACGAGCAGTAACAACTTGACATAGATACGGCGACCATAGTTCTGAATTTTACGGCTGTGTCCCTGTGTCCCTAATAATATCTGAAGTCCCTAATTTGAATATAAAGAGCGATACAATTAATTTAATAGGACATCTCCATAGCCGAAACGAGTCATTCAGGTCAAGGATTGGACCTGGTCTATACTTGGGACCTGGCCTATCCCGACAACCCGGAGGGCAAATAACGTTTTCAATTCTTTCCTGATCATACATTGCTGCGTTTGAACAGTGTTTCTTTCAGGGATGATCGGACCGGTGGTTTGACCCTAGAGCACGAAGGTCAATCGGATCTAGACCTGGTAAATCGGACCACCAAAAGTGACTCGGTTTTAGCTCTAAACATCTCAACTAAAGCTTATATTTGTTTCCTTGTAGTGCTCCTGAGTGTTCTTAATTAATTCGTGGTGTACCAATTAGTAATATCTTAGCAATAATAAATTAGGTTCTGTTTTGCCCCTCCCCCAAAGCAATGTTTCGTATTTTCCTATTAACAAGAATGTGAGGTTTGAAACTGTACCCAAGCATGTTTTTCCTTATCCCAACTCATAGTATATGTAATTATTCCATCATGTATCTCAGCAATGTAGCGAAAAGTAATGAGAACTGATGTAAATTAACAATAAGTATTCTAACCTAACCCCACCTAATCTATCTTAATGTGAGTAATATACTGCAACACTCTTACGTCAGAACACTTTATAAATCTTATAATCAACCAATTCATCACAATATTACAATTTTTACTGGAGTTATAACACAAATACATGTGGGGGGAAAAACAAATTTAGAAACGTCATTACTTAATAAATTATTGTATTTTAAGAAATAAATCGTAAGTTATTACAACGGCTCAATACCAAGATGGTACGGAATGCTTTTGGTAGTGATTACTATTTGTATCACAGGATTTGATTTTTTTTTTAACAAAATACGGTAATTTTATTGGTTCGATACGATCCTTTCGATTAAAAAAAATTCCAATCATGCTCTACAATAAAACAAATAAAATAAGGCTTTGCTAACAGCTCCACTATAAAATTAAAGGCTCATTTTCAAGCCCGCTTGCGTAGCTTGCGATTAATGAGTAGCCAATGAAAGAACGTGTTTTATTACGTAATACGTAGAACACGTAATAAAACACGCGTTTCAATTGGCTACGCACCCAAATCGCAAGCAACGTAAGCTTTCATGAAATCCAGCCCTTAGTCGTTGCGATTTCATTATTCTAACAACATCAGAGTGGGTCAGGCAGTCCGTGAAGTTCTTCATTATGCAGTGTCCTGCATTCCACAGTCATCTTGTTCCGTTTTGGCCCGTCTTTCTCAAGACCTTATTTTCAAACACTCGTAATTTATCTTCATCTGCTAGGATCGTACTCCCAACTTTCGCAACCGTAAAGTATTACCGGCAGAATAACCGTTTTGTGTATTTTCAGTTTCAACTTTCTTGACATTTATCGCGAGGTTAGGAATTTCTGAACAGAATAGAAACACATGCGTTACCAGATGCTAAGCGACTTTTTTTTATTTCTTACTATTAAGTAATATAAATATAAACATAATTTCTATCAGCGTCCTACAGTTATATTTTTAATCACGTCATTCTTGAAGTTTATAAATAGCAATGGATCTCTATACGGGAGACGGATCTACTTCTAGTGACCCGAAATTGAAGCCAGCACAAGCCATGATCACCTGGAAGGTGAAATTGATTTAAAAACAAAACAAAAAAAACAACAACAACAAAAAAAAAACAACTGACCATGTTCCATTCAATTTAAAATATTCCAATATTCCTCCTCTCTTCCTTAGCTAGATCTTCATCCATTCTTTGCTTCCACACACCCAGGCATAAGCCAACCAATAAGACGCACATAAATCCAAATTCACCAGGCAAGATTAATCGAAAACTGGCGTCAAGTTGACCCGGCTGAATTGTATTGGGTCAGTCGATCCGTCTCCCGTATCTAAATCCATGATAAATTGCAACGTTTATACGTAATAGGTGACGTAATTGAGGTAACCAAGGATGTTAGAATTAGACCATAGGCCAAACCCGTCATCTTGGTGTGTCCAGCTAGAATTAAGGAATGTGGTTTCTACATAGAATTAAAATATTAGTATGGTAATTTATTGTTTGAACATATTAGTATGGGTTAAACATGAACACATATTAGCAACTAAACAAAATCCCTGCAGACTGTTGTTTGGAGAGACGTTTATAGGATTATTCCTTACTTGAAGAAAAGCTTAACAGTTGGCTGTCAAAAAATAAATGGAGCACTCAGTGCTTTGCACCGACGAGACAGTCTAATTTGGAAATCAGTTACAAATCAATTGTAAACTTTGCTTCTCACAACTACCATGGATGAAGTTAAACAAAAAGCTGTTAAAAAATGAGGTTATAAAACCTTCCTTCTTCCATGTAACTTCAATTACATTTTAAAATACAGTTAAAGATTATTTTAATGCACACCTGCATAGTTGAAAGAAAATCACTACAGAAAAAGTTTCGAAACAAAAAGAACGTTCTGAAAAAAAATAAAAATAAACGGATTGCTTTGAGTTTAAATGACTTCATTATTCATTTATAACAGGATATTTAAATACTGAATATTGAAAAGAGTTATTTGTGACTTTATTGTCTCCCCTCAAATAGTTATAATCGTATTAAATTCATTATTCATCTTACATCGTGGAAATGTTTTATAAATGGTAATAAAAAAACTTTGAATATTAATATTATAGACCTATATAGTAACACGCTACCTTTTTAAATCCTACGTACGAAACTTTTATTATTCATAGTTTTGGTAACATATTCAGAAGTTTTTCAAGGACAGAGTATAACACGTAAATAATGGCAATTGCACTATAAAAAAGAAGAACAACGGCCAATATAAGGTTATATAGGCATGTTTTGGAAGCAATTACATCCTACCAGAGTGTTGTTACAAAATTTGCAGTGTTATAGTCATAGAGTTAAGAATATAAATAGAGGGAACCTTAGGCTTTTTTAATGGAGAGGGGGAATGAAGCCTAGAAACGGAAGGGACGAGGAATTGCGGCTATCTTGTGAGGCCCCATATTTAGAGACCCTCTTTTCCGAGTATTGCCTCTCTAAGGTGCACTCTTCATCCTCCTATCGAAAAAGGCAATCCTCACAGTACTCGGTATAGAGGGACTCTAATGGGGCCACACAAGATGGCTGCCGATGAATCGTAATTTGGCTTCATGTGACGTCGTGTATGTTCTCTCTATTTTCTTCTTAACTCTATGGTTATAATATTCTTGTCTCGTTTTCTGTTTTCAAAGTTCGGAGTAGCAAAGAAATTTGGCCTAATGTAGACTCACCTTTAGGGCTGATTTTCATGAAAACTTGCGTTTTGCGTTAACAGCCAATTGAAACGTGTTAAGGCTCATTTTCAAGCTCGCTTGTGTTGCGTGCTTTGCTTGCGATTCGATGAATAGTCAATTGCAACACGTGTTACAACATGTAATAAAACTACACCACGTGTTTCAATTGGCTACTCACCCTAATCGCAAGCGGACTTGAAAAGGGGCCCTTACACTTACCTTGCAACCAGTGGCGGATTAAGCTTCCTCGGTGCCCCTAGGCACAAACTTAATGTGCGCAATTCTCAAAAGTAAAATAGCATTCGCAGTATCTTTACAGGCTAATATAAAAATTAGTGAACATATTGAATTAAAAAGCGAAGGTTAAAAATAACTAATAAAAATATAGTACAAACAATTCATTTTCTGTATGTTCTATACTAAAATTATGTAATGAATTGAGAAATTAAATTGACCACTCGTCAGTCATAAACGAAGCTGCTTCCGTCTCACATTGGTTGGTGCCAATTTGTATATAAGTTCTTCAAAGTTGATGTGTCCATCAGTCAAGAGGTGTGCTTCGATGTGGAGAATAGATAACTCGTTCAGTCTTTTATTGAACGGAGATAAATCTTTCATCTGTTTAGAGCCGAAAACGAACGTTCGGCGAAACGGTTTGTTACAGCAGTACACAAAAATATTCTTAATGCAATGTCCACATTTGGAAAAACAGACTGCTGCTTTTCTTTCCGTATAAATGCTAACATTTCTGCTGGCGAATCACAGATTCCTCTGGTCTTCAGAAGTCCCGCAAAACGCACACATTCATTTGGGAAGATTGATTCCAGATCAGTTTCTTATGCAGACTGAAGGTTAGCTGCGCGTTCAGAAATGACACAAGAACTTTGCAGGAACTTACTGAAAACGATGAAGTTGTCAGACATTAATTTATAGCTGTCCTCTCTTCTTAATAATTCCGTGTGCAATTTATGAAAAATAGGAAGAAATTCCTCAACTTTAAATTTTTTTCTTCCTGTTCGAACAATCTCATTGTTACTGAAACTCACAACACACATCAGGATTGAGTCGGGACTTATCAGATTACTGTTTCCATATTCATCTGCATAAGATCCCCGCTGCACTATTTCATCTGAGAATCGGGACCATCAGTCCAAGGTCCCATAGGGAATATCTTCTGTTCCCCCGGCCTGTACGCAGCTATACTATATATTAACGGGGAATTGGTCAACCTCTAATACATTAGCTCGTAGCTTTTTACACCATACACAAATAGGCTTTGTATTTAATAAGCCAATAACAGCTGCTATGTCGAATCATTTCATACACTACATTGTCTATTACTTCATCGGCAAGAATGTTACGTTTTCTAAACCTTTTATAACTACACTCGTAATCCATATTAGTTTTCTTCATGGATTTTTGCTCATAAGAGTCGAACATGTCACGAAGAGAACTTATGAAGTTCACAAGTGATTCAAATAAACCATGCACTATTGTTAAATCTATGTTGACATTTTGTAATTTCACGGTGACACTCTGGAATCTCTGCAGTATATTCTTCCTAATAATGATCATGAAAGCTATCTCCAGTCTGTTAAGTTGATTCAAAAGGGATAAGGCCTCATTTCGAACTAGTGGTTTCTCAAAAGGATCATCGTTCGCATGAGTAAAGGCTTGCATTACACTGTTCCAGTTTTCATATATACTTGTACCAGTCTCCTCTCTTGCTGACCAACGTCTCTGTGATAAAGATTTTAGTATTTTGCTGCTTGCAGTTGCTTGCTGGACTACTTCCGATCAAATTCAAAGAATGAACTGCGCAGGGCACATAATACTCTTTAGAACTTATTCCTTTAATTCGAGCCTGTAAATCTGTATATGCCCCCGCCATATTGCTGGCATTGTCGTACGACTGACCTATTACTGCTTCGGCTAAATTTTCTGACTTGTGACCTGGATTTGACAGAAACGAAAGAAACTATTCAATAGGTTTACCATCTTCATTCACATATCTTGACTCAAAAGCTAAGTAGCAGTTTGCGTAATATCAGTAGTGGAATCAACAATTATGGGGAAATATTTGCTTTGTTTTATTTCATTAATAATTTTTTCTCACTCTTTCATTAGGCAGCTCAATAACTTGATCACAAATTGTAAAAGACAAGTAACTTGTATGAGCTTTCCCTGAATTTCTATACCGTTCAATGTGTTCCGCAGGAAATGGATCAAACTCGGCAACAAGCTCGAGAGATATAATGTATTGCCCATTGTGCAGAGAATGGAATTTTTCTTTGTGATCATTAAGGGAAGCCCGCGACTTGTCAACTTCTTTACGACAAAGAAAAAAAATCTCTTCTTAAGATATAAGTTCGTAAGTTCCGTCTGAATATGTGATTGAAAATGCTTCTCTAAAGTTACAAAAGATTTCCGCCTTGTTAAGAGAGCCAACTCGCAGTTTTTGTTTTCTTGAAAATTTTCATGTGATGCTAGAATTTTTTAAATGTTTTTCCAGTCTGAAATGCAGTTGCGATCTTTGTCTTCCCTTGAATAACCTACACTATGCACAATAAACGCCACCAGTGTTGGAAGAATATACCAAATAATTCCGTAATTCGCCATGTACAAGTTTACGAAAAAGCATACTTATTTAAAAATCTTGTCTTGCCTGCTACGAGTCTTTGCGATTTAGAAAAATCGTTTTCAGCACCCTGATTAATTCCACGTCTTAGAAGAATGTCAATTGTTGACTCATTCAGACACCTCTCGGCAGGATCGTCACCAACGAAATTGACACTATCACTGTCACAAACACGAACTTCTACGACCTGAGGGGACACTACCTCAAGAGCAATTCCTTCCTCCACCAAACCCACAATAATCTGAGCATTTTGCGTTTCACAGAGTTCACTCGATTCAGTTGCTTTCACTTCAATTTCTGAATTGCTCTCGCAAATCTCTTGTTCCTTTCGCCTAAAAAACGTGTCCACTGTACCAAGCGTTTTCCGTAAGGTTCCTTTTCTTTCACACTTTTGGTTTGCAAGTTGACAATAAGCCGCCCCATTTAACTTTGTCATGTTGCTGGATTAAAAAAAAAATACCAAAGCGCAAACCAACTAGCAACTAATGCATTATCCACCAACTGAATGCACCAGAAAATACAGTAAGACAAAAACTAGTCGCATCGATTTAGAAATCTCCGTAATTATTTACTGCATCGCACAAATAACCGTCTGCGCATGACAGAAGTAGACGAGTAGATTAGTAACACTGTTAAAACAACCACTCTCGCCAGCCATGCGAAAGCTGCACTCACTCATTTACTTATCAGCAGTCTCAAAAATTTCCAACTGTACTTTCTTTCTCTCTGGGTTTTTTATGTGTTTATTTTTTTAAGACTGGCATTGTAACAATCACGCAGAAGCCTGAATATTACCAACTACTGTTAACGATGCATATTGTAGGCATCTTTCTTTCCATACATTTCGCTTTAATTGTTATAAAAAATGTAAGAAAGGTTTGCAGATAAGGCCTTTAAGTACATGTGTAATTTTTACAATAAAGAACAGTTGCAAACTATGAATATTTCGGATGGGAAAATTCCTTCATATTAATTAAAATATTTCCATCTAATATTCTTGAAGAAGTATTGCTGGGTCAACTTGCCGCCGGTTTTCGATTAATCTTGCCTGGTGAATTGGGATTTACTTGCGTCTTATTGGTTGGCCTATGCCTGGGTGTATGGAAGCAAATAATGGATGAAGATCTAGCTAAGGAAGAGAAGAGGAAGATTGGAATATTTTAAATATGGTATTGTACGGAACGTGATGTTCAGTTGTTTTTTAATCAATTACACTTGCCAGGTACTCACGGCTTGTGCTGGCATCAATTTCGGGTCGCTAGAAGTAGATCAGTCTAGGGATGGCAATCCGCTCGGCTCTAGCGGCGAGTCTAACTCTCGAGTCGATTCGTCGCTCGAGCTCGACTCACTGTAACCGACTCGACTCGACTCGAGCAGTTCTGACTACCGACTCGACTCGACTGGAGCACCTACTGAGCGCCGACTCGACTCGACTCGAGCACATAGTAAGCGCTGACTCGACTCGACTCGAGCAGTTGTGAGCACTGACTCGAGTCGAGCGAGTCGTTGGCTTCCCTACACCCAGACAGACCTCGGACTTCCCCTTCTTAAAGCGCT
>JAGDQP010061606.1:0-12013 GCA_022664845.1 Lepisma saccharinum
TAGTGCAGTATAGGAATACCTCTTAAAGGCATTAATCTGGAAACATGTATATTGGGATACTGCAATAATGTTGTGAACAACACCCATGGGCTTTCAGGAGGGTGCAAGGTATGTCTGGGTATGAAATGTATATTGAATATACATCTAAAATTATTCTAGTTCTGTATAAAACCCTGAGTCTTGGAGTGTCCGGATCAGGGACGTATTACTATGGCACAAAACCCCGCAATGCGGGGGGCAACCCTTCCATGGCAAGGAGGTCCTTCACTCTAGCCTCTCAATGGGCTTTTTCGACCTAAGGCTTTTGGTATTCTCTTGCGGTGGAGCATAGAATGTAGTTACGCTTAGTCCGGACCTCCTAAGCACAACCTTGACTCCCAGCCTAATTTCGTCTTTGGACAAATTTATGACAGTCCGTTGGAATCATAATTTGAATTTAGGCGACTTTGGGTCAGACCGAACGAATGATGGAAGAATTGATGGAATGAAGAATGTGGGAGGAAACGGGAGAACCCCGAGAGAATCCACGCTTACGGTGTATGTCCACCACAAAGTCCGCGGCACGAAATCGAACCGAAGACCCCACGCGCTAGAGGTGAGCGCTCTGCCAACGAAAGGGAAGTCTGTGACATCATGGCATGACATAGTCGATTGACCATTAGCAAGGTATCTTGTTTTAACCTATGGGAGACCTGGATCGAATAATAAAATGGCGACTGTATATATTTTATGTGTTTATGAATGTATGTATGTTTATGAAAAGGGAGGGAAATTGAGGATCGTTTCCCATATAGGCCTTGATTAAAAAACTTAGCTAACCGCCTTGAAACAAACAACTTTCACTAAAAGAAAACAACTTGAAAGAATTAATAAGATTTTAGGCCCCTTGAGATTGTAACTCCTAAAATGAAAACGCGGAACCAATCAGAATGCAGATAGATATTTTGTCGAAAAAGTTCAAAAGGCTGATATTTCATTTACGCGTTAGCTGCATGCTTCCCTTGCAATTTGGTTCAGTAACCAATAGAGGAATCGCGTTGTTTGTTTCTATTGGCTATTAGACCAAATTACAGGCGAGCGCAGGGTTAGCACGTACATGAGGAGACGACCTAAACACACTTCTGTAAATTTACTTTTTTATTTCGTTTGTTCTACACGCTGTTGCTTGTTGCGTTTATTGCATTAATATATGTCTCATGTTAACAAAGCACATCATTTAATGGAATAATAGTGCATGTCCTTTGTTAAACACACGTCTTGGGTTATTATTTTTCTGGGGCCATTTGTGAGGACGTTTCTCTAACTTTGGACGCCTCTAGTTTTTGGAAATTTTTTGTCTTGTCCTGTGATTCCGTACATGGTGCAACACCCACTATGGGTTTATAATTTTACTCACCATACAAATACTCAGAATACACTAAGAAAACAAAAGTAACACAATCCATCCACTAAGTTCACGAAAAATATAACATTTAAATTAAAGTCACTAATTCTGAGCACACGAACTGGTACCATGGAAAGTGTATTTTGTGAAAGGGCTTAGTGAGCGAAGTCATCTAGTGTCAATATTAACTCCACAAAGTCAAATTTTGTGGAATGCGGGAAGGAAAAAGATGTATAAACTTTGTATAATCGCATGCAGCGATGAAACAGATCGACTAAACTGAACGCTATTCAACGTAGCCCGTGGCCGTTGGGCTTTAAAGACGTTTCTATCGTACTTTTGAAGTCCATGTTCTTGGGTTCAAATCCCCGAACTACCAGAATTATGTACTTTTACCCAGCTACATCGGAACGTCCAATTTTCGTTTTCTACCTATTGTAAGTGGCATTTACACTGATAATCACATAAATTATATTGGCATTAATTACTAACAAATGCAAATGTTTTGATAATGAAGAAGAGGATAAAGACAATGCTGAAAGACCAAAATGATTATTGAGTATCATCAATAAGAATTGTTACGAACAGCTGAACTTGTAAGGACGAGACCTACAGTTTCGGATAAAGTGAGTTCCGAACCACTCTGTACAATAAACCACACGAACTTGAATCTGTGATTAGACTTTTCTTAAAGGTCCAGTATTTGTAGGGGCAGTAACTGTAGTCTCGTGACCGGGTATATGTGGTTATGATTGCAAATAACGAATATTATGGTGGCATAAAGGCTATAGCAAATTGAAAGTGCATGTCAATTAATGGTTTAATTTTAGATTCATGCAGAAGATGCTATAGCTATTGCATAGTTGTCACTTCAACGAGTCACACTATCAACGGCTGCTTACTTATGACCCCACATACGTATATTTTATATAACGGCGACTTATTCTTTGGATATTTAGGGTCTTGTCCCTTTTTACATTCTTTTTCTTTAGTTCACAATAGTTCGTGGTGTCCTCAAATCTTTCAATATTAGTTTAACTCATTTCCCGACGTCATAAAATGATGACATTTTGCACAGGGACATATGTTGGGTGACAATATAATATTCCATTGTTACTTTCTTATATTTCTATATATTTATATATTTTAAAAGCATATTTTAATACATATTTTCTTAATGTGGACTTCTTTATCCTAAAATAAATGCTAGCCTGCAACAATATTAGGTTTGACTGGTTGCAGAATATTTTAGGATTTGGGTCACAAAACATTAGCTTGAGAAAAAGTATCAGAACGTCGAAATATCTAAAAAAAAAAACTTTTTAAAGACATATTTTTCTTAAACAATTTGTACTAAAAGATAAATAATAATTTTGTACCTAAAAAGAAAAGCATGGGGCACGCTAATTGAAGAATTTATAAAGTGACGGTATATGAGAGAGCGCCGCATGCTTTTCTTTTTAGTCATGCATAAACAAAATTATTTTTTACTCTCTAGTACGAATTGTTTAAGAAACGCAAGTCTTTAAAAAGTGTTTAATTTTTTTATTTTTTTCTGTTCCATTTCCAGATGAAGAATAGTCTCTGTATACATAAAAGTCGGGAACTATGCTACACAGTTATCTCTTGAATAGGCTTGTATGTAGCGTTACATGTAATATTTACTTCTTGGTGCACGTGGTCTAACCCGACTTTCTATTTCAGTGAATCTTTGAAAATGCAAAAGGAAGTAATTTTTACAAGCACAAACAAAAATGGTACAGCTCTTTTAAAAACAAGATAGAAAACGTTGTCTGAGCGAAAATCGAACCCCGGTCTTCCGGCCAGCGATCCGACACTCTACCGAGTACGCTAAGCCTGCACCTACCCTGGCAGTACAGAATATCGTCCCAATACTGGGCCAACGTAATCGATATTGGCCGGTACTGGTCCAGTATTGGGCCAATATCCTGTGCTGCCAGGGTAGAGACAACGTTTTTGCACTTTCTTTATCTTTCATTACACTTTAGAAGAACGCTAACAGATGGTACTACACGTTAATTCCTGACTTAATTCCTAAACCGAGTCACTCTAGAAACACCGAGTCTTTGTTTGCTTTTGCATGTAAGATATCAGCTGTTTTGGAAACTATTGATGGAAAGTTGAAAAACATAACCATGGAGTTATTGAAAAGTACTAAAATAAAAGGTATTCTGGGAAAAATTGAGTTCTTTTTGTTGGAATTTATAGTAAAAAGACCTCACACTAACGACATTTTTTTTTTTCTGAAAATTGAAAAGAAAGGAAACAGGATATACATCAACTATAAGTAAGTTATTTCTAAGACCAGTTTAGCTCAAACAGTTTATTTAGAAGTATATTTATTTATTGAAAAACTTTAGACTTGTTTTTCCCTCATTTCTGAAAAATATTATAATCTGGACTTGTGGGGTTTCGTACGTTATCGTTTCAAATTAGTATGACATTTTCTAAATATTGACACAAAAGCATATATTTACACAAAACCTTGCTTTCCATGCCATTGCTTTTATACTTTATGACTCTCCAGTACAATTGAAGAAGTTTTAGAACTAAATTGGGTAATGTTGGACGAAGAGATGTTGTCGTGTCCATGAAAGAACACGTAACCGTTTGCTATGTATTGAGCAAAATCATTTGTTGGCAGCCGTAAATAATATCTCCTACAGTTAATACATTTCAGTCGTATCAATCATGCAAGAACTGTGCAACAAATTAGGTCATTTTTCTGTTATTAAGAAACGCATAATCACTAAATTCCGTTAACACAAATACTAAGAAATGCTAAGTACACATTTTTTGCACATAAGGCACGCGTCTGCGAGTTTGTGATAAAATATATAGCACAATCATGTGTTACAATAGCATAACATCCTCATTGATAAAAAAGAAGACAGCGTTTAATTTTGAGAATTCCTCTCCCCCTAAATATTCCCCCAGGAGTATTTTCAATTCAGTGCAAGACTACAGGGTATATACTCATATAGCATACTCATCACTCGTTTTACATATTCTATCATCACATGCAACAGCGGAAATATCAATTAAGAGGTAAAATCTGATAGCATGCTGGAGAAGTATCTTATCCACGTGCAGGCACGTACCCAGAATTTGGTTTTGGGAGGGGTTCAAGGTGTATCGGGGCATGAAATGTCGTAAATATGTATAATTGCGCCTGAAGTTACACTATTTTTCCATAAAACTCAGAGTTTTTGGGGGGTCGGTACCCCCTGGACTCACCCCCTAAACTCACCCCCTAAATACGTCCCTGTCCACGTATACCTTGAACTAGAAGAAACAATAAAAAATATAAATTGTCATTTTGGAAATCAGTTCTTCATTGTGTGTTATATGTGATTCTAAATGTCATTATGGTTTATCTTATGTTATAATGCTTCTAAAAGTTGTAAGTTCAATAGTTCAAGTAGTCTTTGGTAAGTCATACATTTTAGATTTTAGATTACAACATAGAAATACCAATGATTTATTTTGTGATAGCTGTAATCAATACTGTATACTTTATACTGTGAACATTCCGTCCATTTCTTCAAGAAAATAAGACCACAACAAATAAATTTAGCGTAGGTTGGTCACTTGATCCTTCCTTCCCCTATGTATGTATATCCTATTAAAATGCATTAAGCAATGCACTAAATAGCATAATATCAAATGACAAAACATTCGTTGAGAAATGGAAGAATGAATACGATATAACATGTCTGAAAGATAGAGGTTAAGGATTGTGTCAAAATATTATTAAACTGTCTAATTAAACTTCTTTAAAAATTTGATATTGAAAACAAAGGAACCTCTCAAATTTTGTTTGTTGAATCTGAAGAGTTTTGCTAAATAATGTATTTACTGAGTCCGTACTCAGAAATATTAAATAATGGGAAGAAACTGGACTTTCAGTATAGTAGAGTCTCCTGAGACTGTCTGCTTTTGTTACAATTACAAATGCACGTTTCACATACTCTAACAAGTTGAACTTTTAGGTTTGTTTTTGGTGTAGCATTTGTTTGAAGAAGGATGTGATAATCACTCGTAATCATCTGTCGAGTCACGTTACCACTCTGGCTTCGTCCTCCAGAAGACAACAACGAAGAAAAATATCTCGTTTCAGCATAAAAGAACAAGGTAGCCTAACCGTTCACGTGTAATTATGAACAGCTGGTATTAAAAAAAAAAATGGAAGGCATGCAATATTTTATGATAAACATCTTCAATGCTTTTCGTTTAATTGCCGTTATTGAGAAAGACAAACTAGAAATATATATTATAGTCATCTGAAATTTCTAAGTAACAAGAAATAGCATTACATAGAACGTACGATACGCTTCGCTATTCAGCAAGTCACGACTTCAGAACTCGCTTTGAAATGTGTTGTTCTTGCTACACGAGTTAATTAATATTATTCTGTAATAAATACGCTGGAGATGACACCAGAACTATTTCTTTCTTCCTAACGAAATTGCTGACAGATGGTCAAATGGCCTAAACCAGTACGTTCTGGTTCACAAAACACTTCATTCCGGCTTCAGATCCCAGCTGTGTCACGTCGTTTGTTTCCAGTTTTAGATGTAGAGAGTCATTACATGAGTTTCTGAGTAAAGGGAGAAGTGTAAAGAGGATGAGAGAAAATCATAGAAGTAGTCTACTAATAAAGATGGCGATCTGGAGAGGCAGACAAGTTTCAAGTTCTGTTACGGCTATCCTGTGTACCGGTATGAAGTTTTCCAGGGTTTTCTCCAGCCTCGCTAAGCGACTACCTGACTGACTACAACGTGTTATAGTTCTCGCTCAGCGATATCATCTCTCAAATTTGTAGCAAGCTTATGCCATAGTTACCAATCTATATAACGTAATTTGAATAAGATAAATAAAAGAGGGGGACAGAAAATGGACATACACTAAATGTAAGCCAAAGAACAATCATTATTAGGCCTGAAGGTTTCATTGCGTAATCTCGTTATTTCTTATTTACACAAAAATATTGAGTATTGAACTAATGAGGAATGGCTCTTAGATGCTGCTTGCTCAAATACTGATATATCGCCAAAATGGCCAACTTACCTAGTTATCCAGGTAATTGAGAAATCTACAATGTTTCTCTGCATCTATATGTTTTGCCGAGAGGCAGGTTTATGAGTAAACTATGGTGGTTTGTTATTTTCTTCATCAGATGGACATGATGCTAACGTCAGAAGGACAGGACATTATGTGAACTCTGAACGATTTGTGTTTGTTCTCTCCGTGGAATGAATCAAGGAACCGTTGATTACAAGGCAGCGTATGAAATCAGTCACCTACCAGGGATATTTATGTTCATGTACAACATCTAATCCACTCAAAATTGTAAAGTTTCTCGATTAAAATTTACTCAGTATCATGGACTGCCATGGGCCCTGACATCTTAATTTAACTCAAGAGGACAGACTTGAATCACGGGTTTGAAACAGATTCAAACTCAGATTTTTTATACATTGCTTAGCAAACGTCAGCCATTGGTGATTGCTAATAATCTTCTTAAGTTACTGCACAGAAGCAGGCCGTTTTGCAAGATGAAAGCGAAACTGGGTTGGGCATATTTCAAAGAAGCCGTAATCGCCTTAATATAGAAAATTAGTTGTTGCCATCTGCTGTCGTGACGTAATTCACTATTGTCTTACCTAGAGGCAGTATTTACGGCAGAGAAAGCAATTGTTACAACAGTACTCGTCCTCTTCGCTTTCTTGTACACATCTCAAGATATAACCTTGTTTCCTTGCTCATCAGAAACAAGGTTGACAAATTCCTTTGATGTTTTTAAGTAGTTTTATTCATACGAGCTTGTGTAAAGCTTCACTGACAATCGTTTCGACATATACCGACCTTCATTGAAATTGTTCCTGAAAGTCGTTAGCCTGTAATCAAGAACTGTCGGACGACGATTGCATACACTGTTTAAATAAAAATATTCTTGTACTTCTTTTGTAACCAACTAATGAGTCATTTTTATAACTTCTGTGCATTTTAAAAGTGCAAGGAATGTCGGGATGGTGCCTTAAGTAAGGCCCTGTTCGATACCTTTCCCCATCCTCTACCTGACCCATCCTGGGTTGACACAAAGATGCCAAAAGACTTATAAAACAATTCAAATTTGTCAAGATGTGAACAAACTGACTTCTACATAATATAAGTGGATATGGTAGCCTGTGAAATGCGTTGGCGGGAGTAAGAATAGAACTCGGGTCATTTTGGTGATGATAACTTATTGTCTTAACCAACTGTGCTACGAAGAACTCATTAAATATGTCCTTGTTTCGCTAGATATTGAAGAAGTCCGACGTGAAAGGGTGAATGCCAGATTTTATCAGAACATATTTTCAACAAGGAGTGCATAAAAATAGTCGTGAGAAAAAGTTACCACAAATGCTCAAAATTCCCATTCAGAAAAAAAACATGTTAAACTCCTGACATTTCTTGTACACATATTTTTCACTTGTGCACAAAACTAAGCTAATTTTTGCAGCTAGTTACGAAAGTCGCTGATTATACATCAGAACTCTCTCGGTGACGCGGCGCATGTTGAAACCGTGCTTCAGTCGAACATCTACAAATCAGTTCTCCAGCATTTCTCATCACTTCAACAGGCAAATATCCGTAGAACGATTCAAACTGAACACCTGTGAATTGTATATTATTTTAAATGCAATGTCTATCAGCGGAAAAACGATTCTTGAAATGTACTATCCCTGTTCTTAATCAAAGTAAGATCCCGCCATGGTTAAGGAAACCACAGTCAGGATAGAACATTCATCACCTCCTAAGCGTATTTCCCCAAGAAGTGACCTAACTTTAAAATATATAAAATAGAACATAGCCTTAAATTTGTCAGATTCAATCTAAATTCTGGCAAATTGGTAAGAATTTATAATATTAAGTGGGAAATTATATTAAGTGGGAAATAGGAAATCTCATCTTGTAATCAAGTGGTCTTGGGTATCTCACTCCACTGAGGCCACGAGTGACGCTTAGTTTGTATGTTTCCTCCTTATGACTTGAACATAAACTTCAGCAGATGGAAAGCAATGCCAAACCACGCAACCCAAGCCAAAAGTGCATGGGAAATGCATAATTTCAACACATATGTATGAAGTGTTGCCTACCCTCAAGGCGTTCAGAACGAAATTTCGGAAACTTTGAAGTCCTGTAACTCGTGTTCCGCGAGACTGAAGCGAAGTACTACATGAGTATTCATTTGAACATATCATCAATGCATTGTGAAAGTTTCATGCTGGTTTGTGTGTCCCACCGGAGACGGTTTCCTTGTAGGACAGGGTTTCTGAACCTGGAGTCCAAGGTCCCCTAAGTTGCCGATGGATGAGTTTCAAGGGATCCGTCAGAATTAGATACATAATAACACTTACAACCACTATACATGTGTTGTGAAAAACCAATCAGATTGTTTAGAATTATTTCGCTTGCGTTGGGCATGATTTTTCTGAACGAAAAGTGTTACAGGTTCACCAATCAGTTACAGTAAAACTAATATTCTGATAGATTATTTGCAAGTATGAATTACATAACTTTTGTTTGGTATGTGGCGCTCATTAAGTTAGCTCAGCTCGTATTTATTTAACAAACGAATAATGTACCGTGACGGTTTTAGTTATCCTCCGATAAAGAAGTGTTGGTTTGTTACTGAATCAATGTGCTATTTCTTGTCTGGCAGGGAAGGCGTCCATAATTTTCATCAATTTTTTTAAAAGGAATCTTTGGCTCAAAAAGGTTTAAGAATCGCTGATCTAAGGGGATCAAAATACTTCTAACGTTCAACTTGTTTGGACCGAACATAGTATATGGTCTTCTTGCCGAATGAAATTTTCATCCAAAGATTCACATTGGTCCAAAGATGTTCATTTGTATAGCCATAAAGTAAATACATATTTACTTTGTGGTACAACTGACAAACATTTGAATAGACATATAAAATCTGAGCTTTGTATATTAGCTCGTTGATGCGGGAACGAAAGAAGTTATCGAAGGTTTGGTGCAGAATGGTGCAAGGTTTTAAGGACCCATAGCGTATGAGACTTTCATCGATTACTGTCCAGTTTTCACGTTGAGACCAGGCATAACCTAGTCTTATTTTGGTCTATGAAAGGACTTATACAAAACTTTGTACAGGGAGGTCTAACGGTGTGAATTTGGGGACC
The DNA here is from genome assembly GCA_022664845.1 of Lepisma saccharinum. NCBI lineage: Eukaryota > Metazoa > Arthropoda > Insecta > Zygentoma > Lepismatidae > Lepisma > Lepisma saccharinum. Next base: position 9,601 of record JAGDQP010061606.1, read on the forward strand.
CACAATGTTCTCCGTAGTCATAAATTATGACCATTTACTGTATATATTGGGACCGGGTATAGCTTACGTTTTTCCCTTTGTTAAGTGAAGACTCGAACTGTAGGTATATTGCCAGCCAGAAATCACCTACAGTCTTCCCCTGGTCAATTAAAGGACCTAGGCAACATATATAACAGACAGATATCGGCAACCTAGGCATTTTGATATAGATAAATAGATAGAGATTGCCATGTATGCGTGTGTAAGTAGATAGATTGGTAGAAAGGAAATTTATGAATTTCAGCGTTATTAATAGATTAATTGACTTTTTTCTGAAAGACAACTCCACAAATCATAGGAAGGGACGAAAAATTGCAAACGGTAGTAAAGTAAGTGAGGGAGAATTGAAAGAAGTTATACGTAAGACTCCCAGGATAAGAGTTATGCAAAGTTACTTTTACATACTGTATGTACTCCTTATTGAGGTTTGCTTAGGAGAAATGTTAAGTGCTTTGATCTAGAAAATAAATTATATAAAATCGCAAAACTTATCAAAACAACGGTCGAAGCATTAGTTGCATAACAACAACAAATGCTATATCTACAGAATAAAAAAACGTTACGCGTACAATACTTTCGTTTACACACAGTTGTATGAGATTCATGTGTACGTTTGTTGAATAATGGAGATTTTTTTTTCTTTGTTTAATGTGAATTTCAGAATACTTGCTTTTTTTTTTGTGTGTGTGAAAAAATGTACATTCACAGCAGACAGTTTATTAAAAAAAAAAAAGCGCCACACACACACATCGCACATATCACAGTGTTTATGATTTTCCAAGCGAACACGGTTTTTCTTTCCCAGCCGAGTCAAGTTGCCATTTCGTTGAATTATTTATGCAGAACGGACTGAAGGACGCTGGCAGTGGAATAAATAAGAAATAAAGTGAATGCTAAAGAACAGGGATAAGTACTTTTTTATCCTTGCCTTGGAGATTTCGCGCCAACATTAATTATGATATACTTATGGACTGGTTTTCACGTCCTTCATCTGAAAACAAATGTAAACGTATGTAATGTGATTACGTTATTCTCAGCTGGATTTAGCTGTAACAGTTTTCATTATGCATACGATTTTCACCGATTAGCAAGCTAACGAACAGGCTTCTTTAAAATTGAAATGGACGTATTTGTATTCCGGTAATAAATGATTGTAATGGTGCTTGTAATAGATAAACATAATCCTGAAGTTTGTTTGTTTATTAAATAGCATTCATGCAAAGTAAAAGTCGAAGAGCTTCTCATTTGTAATCAACTTAAGAAAAAAAAATAGCAGGAGCGTCTCATTTTGATTTATATGTACGAGGAACTACTAACAAGTTCGTAGAATGAGCGTGGTCCAAGGGAGGCTGAGCCTCTTCTGGCACGATCATGAGCCCCCTCCCCCGTAGAATATCATAAGCACCTATCATCCACTGTCCACTATGTTTTAGATATTAAAAGTAATAGCTGCTTAATAATTAGTGGGGGAAAGGGGGCAATCACCCCGGGCGGCACGTTTAGGGGCGGCAAACAGCTAAAAATAAAAAATGAAAGCTCGTAAAAAGGAAGTAACATTGCCTATTAAATTGAAATTGACCAAAACATGTTAAAAATTTCAATGCCGGCGCGCTAAGATATTATTTTTATGTTATTCCATTCAACCTACCTTCATCTTTAAAACTGAAAACCGCGATTCAAGTCAGATAGGCAAGTCTACTATCTTATGGAGTTAGTAATAGCGATGCCACAACAGGCTCCAGAGATGAAATCAGACTACGTGATGCGAGACAATGTTCTGCTCGTCGCGTCGGCCTGTCGTGTTGTTTGGCTAATAAAAAAAAAACGATGGAAAGGGCGGTAGCAAGAGCGGCAAAATTTTCCTCCCCCCCCCCCCCCCCCCCCCCCCCTCCCCCCACCCCCCACTATTCATGATACAGTTCCTACATAACTTTCTCAGTTCTTTTTTCTGTAATCATGTCTGATCGGCGGAAGCTAGACACTTTTTTGTGCGAAATATTTGTACTTCTACTATACAATGTCCCATGGATGTAAGTCTCTCCCTCCCTCTCTCTTTCTCTCTCTCTCACACACAAATATATATAAAATGATAAATAAATAATAAATCACAGCCATATTCAATATATTGCTGGATGATGCCTCTCCCCGGAGGGAGGAGATTGGTCTACTGCTTCCACGCTGGCCAGACGGGTTGGGAGAGGAGAGCCGAAGCTCTCACTGTGATCGCCACTGTCTTTTATTCACAGCAGCTCCCCAATTGTCCTCACGATGCTGGGTCAACACCGAAATTTTTGAGCCCCCCACCGGGAATCGAACCCGGGACCGCTCGCACTGAAGTCGAGAGCGCTACCGACTAGGCTACGCAGGAGCTCAT
>JAGDQP010061607.1:0-12013 GCA_022664845.1 Lepisma saccharinum
AAGGGTGTGGTAAATTACCCTATTATTCTTGTTTCATGTATTCTTGTTGGTTAATAGTACATTATATTAAAGCTGGATCCACATATCTATATATTTTAAGGAAGTTCATGCTTTTATATGAGAAAATATTAACTTTTATTTCTATAAAATAAATCTTTCTAAGCACAAAGTTACTGGAAGCAATGTTGTTAAGCATAGTGTTTTTGATCTAATCGTATTATTATTATCCTCAGTGGTAAAACTGAGAAGTGCTGGAGTTAGTAAAATAGATAGCACTTGTAGATTTTATGTGTAGTGTCATAGGAGTAGTAGCTCTGTTGGGATTTGGTTACGTCCTGTTTGACTGTTGATAGAACTTGGTTGCTTTGTTTTCCAGTATTCTCAATACTTGCGATACTGATAGTTTTGAACGACGCGACTTCTTATGACAAAGTGAAATCAGATAGGGAAAACCAACCTTCTTCCAGAAACTTAAGTACGGAAAAGTATGCTATTTTGGTCAGTACTCAAAAAGTCATTTTTGAGGTTATTATTCGAAGTAACTCAGAAGTCAGGAGTCAAATATTAATCCAAATAGGGTTAAATCACTCCTGTTTGTTATCAGTTCTCTTCATTTTACAAGTAATAGGTCAAACAAAATTTCAGTAATAGAGCAATAATAGAGAACAAAATTCCATACGGTCAGAAAAAATATCATTCTTTCTTATTCAGAAGATTTCTAATTGTTATATTTCAATTAAAAGAGAGAGAGAGAGAGAAAAAAATAATCACAAATAAATTCTGGACTATAAAGTTAATCATATTTGTTTTCATTGAACTACTTAATAGATATGAAAATAATTTTCAAATCCATAATATTAAGATTAGGTACAGTTTTCTAAACTTCAATTTTTGAGACCCGTTCTGGAGACGCGGGCCATACCTTGGGAAACTCCAAGTATAACAAGTGAAGGTACAGGTAAACATTGCTTTTCAGACTTTCCTGTGGATGCCAAAGTACATAGGATATTATCAAACACTTACTGCTGCTAGTAATGGAGATGTTTCAGAAAAAGGAGATTTTTTTCACAGTTTACGAAGAGCATTACTTATTCTCAGGCTTAAACTCCTTATGCATCAGATTATTTTGAGCCTATTGTTAATTTTCTTGAGAAACTCTGATTTTTCAATCCAGTTTAGATTCCATTTTCTATATTTTGAATTTTTGGAATAACTTGGGAAATAGAAACATTCTCTATTGCTATGAATGGGAAACATATTTCGGGTTAAATCACTGGAAGTTTAACCAAAGGATTTTTATTTTTGGTTTCACCATTTTTCCGGAAAATATAAAATCTCCGAATATTGTGTTGGTCAAAAGAATTTTCAGAAACAGGGATCAACACTACATGTGCAATAACTTGATTCAAAACACAGGTTGTGGTTCGGGTGTTCCTACAGCACGTTAATTATCTTTCTTTTTAGAGATATTTTTGAAAAGCATTTCCCCCTCTTTTGGCTTTCTCAAAGCTATGTTCGTTTGCACTAAAAATTTCAAAAATAGCTTCTTCCACTTGTCACTACTGAATACTTACATTATTTAAAACAAAGGTTTCTATTAACAAAAACCTGCATTTTTATAGCATTAAATTTAGATTCTAAACACGGCGACACATACAATGCAATTTCTGAACTTTTCCTGCAACAGCATAATTAGATAGCGATGTACATTAAATTCGTTGATTTTGGAGACACAAATATTTAAAGTAGTGTAAAATCGCACAAGTAATTATGTTCCAGCATACCGAGACAGACGAAATGAGTGTCTTTGCTGTGCGAATACGGTCTAGTCAGAACTTTCATGACTTAACCGATTTTTCACACATATTTACAGTAGTGAAAAATCGGACAAGTCATGTGAGATTTGACTTGTCCTGTCTTTACACAACCAAAATACTCACTCAGCATTTCGGTCTGGAAATGCACACTCCAATGTCTTGCTTGGATATAGAGCTATGACTTAGCTGAATACACACAAAAATAGAGAATTTTTTTCTGCATAGTAGTATGATATAAACTCAATTTCGTTATTTTGTGACTTAACCGGCCACACGCGCACGCGACAATTCTGACACGCTACCTTGTCAAATCACAAGAATGGAACATGTCTGAAATTCTTCAGAAAATTGTCGACGTTGAAATATGGAACATCCAAAATTAGGAGGATTGGTAGAAGTCGGAAAACAGAACCAGATCTGGAATAGGCAATAAATTAAAACATGAAAAAGTTGGACTTATTTGTAGGTTACAGAAAACACTGTTCACTTCAGAAACAGCTTCATTACATTCATTTATGTATTCCATCTCACAGGATGAAGACCAATTTTAAATCCAAGAATACGAGTACTTGATTACTCCTTTCTGGGTCTACATCGTGAACCATACAACTAAATTCTTACCTTAAAGAACAAGTATGACCCATACCACTTCAACGGAGGAGGTATTAATCCAGTTACTGTGCGGAATAAAGGAGTATCGCTCTTCTGAGGGTTTAAATGAAAAACTTCTGGTTCTAATATACCATCACGTAAAGATTTCATAAACCTGTAAGAATGATAATTGGTAAGAGTCTAACATCATATAACAAAACCATATAATTCAAGGAAGGATGTATCATTTATACATAAGAGTGAACATTTTTAAAGTTTATCTTGGAAAATCGACGCAACTATAACAAAATACGCTCATTTCTAAATAACTTAAAAGAATAATCCATATATTAATACAATCCTGCAGTCCTTCCTTACGAGTTGAAACAATTCTTTAACTGAAGGTACAACCAATATCAACTTGCATCCCATCAAATTATTCTTACCCTACATACAATGTATTTTACTTTTTATTTATGGCCTTTTAAATACCTCAGGCTGGGACAAGGGGTGAGGGAGAGTATGTTGGAAGGTAGTTGCCTAGGGTCTAGTTTATAGGTACAATCCCGGCATTTTCCTGGTGTAACTGAAGAAATCTATCAGAATGGGCGGCCGCTGGAATTGTTCCCAGGACCTTCCGATTGCTAAGCCAATGCTCTACCATTGAGCTACGGCCGCTCGGTTCTACATAAAATGTACTGGCCTATTATATGTGTATACGATTTCATTTTTGTATACGTATTCTGGATGCAATATATTGATCTGAATATACAATTACTTTGATAGATGATTTCCTTTACTTTCAATTTACTTTTTCAACTACTCTGATTTCCTGAAACACACGAAACGTCACGAAAACTGAACACCTTGAACCAGAATCTACAAACTGTTTTCTAGGTTAATTGGATGCAGTTTCGCGATAAGGAACCATGTGCTATTTTCGTGATACTGAGTTCTGTATCGAGAAGTTATTATTTAGTACTGGTTGTATTATGTGTATTGTGTATACTTATGTGGTTGCGTAATATTGTGTATTACGTTGTGTATAATTAATCAAATTAATTGTCCAAAACAATCGTCCCGGTAAGGACAGTTTTCTGTGAGCGAATGTAGCCTATGAGTCCTCACTAAAATGAAAAAAAAGTGTATCAATTACCTGAGTGGCTACGCCCGTCGCCTTGAGATAAGTGGTTTCGGGTTCGTACTAATTAATGGAATTATTCTAAATTAAACTAGCAATTTTACTTTAAAAAATAGTTTTGATATTTTGAACTATTGTATTGGCGATTCTACTCTGTGATAATACTTTCCATCTGTGCGTAAATTTATCAGTTCAAAGTGATTAGAAAGTAAACAGTATATGAACTGCATGATCCTTTAAAAAAAAACACAGAAATTGTACAAAATCACTTAGAAACCAATAGACTTAAAGGGTCGTTCAAGTGTAACATAAGCATTCACGGGGGAGGCGTTCAAGCATTACTTCTTTATCTGACAATGATGGAAGAGGGATTAGAGCAAAACTTACGTAAGGTACGCTTAAAACACATTCGTGGTCTTTTAAAGATTTAAACATTTTTCGACTACGATATAACTATTTCAAGCTTTACGTAAGCACGAGTGGAACGGAATGTGCTAACGCAAGAGAATCCCCTGAATTCCCAGTAACATTTTCAACTTTGATTCTGGTTCAACATTTTTACTTGGATTTCCATGACTGAATAAAGTTTTATTGAGGTGGTCCTTGGGTAAAATTTAGTTTAGGTTCCCCCCAAATGTATAATATACACAAGACATGTATAATGTTTCCTAAGTGTATGAGAGTGTTGAGACGCAATATATAACAAAGTTTCGCAATAACGCAATATACAGAAGTGTCAAGTAGGCCTAAGAGTAAAAGAGCTAAAAGCACCTAGAACTATTTGGCAGCTTCGTTGTTCAGACAAGAGTACATCGTCACTGTGGAACCAGAAGGTACTATACTATGTCCACTTTTGCTACTTGAGAGAGAAAACAGTGTTAAAGTTTGAAGTTTCATTTGAAGTCTGTATAAATTCATTTCATTTCTAACATTTGTAGCCAGTTACAGGTCGTTTTGTAATATATTATTTTTGGCGTTGATGCCCTTCAGTACGAAGTCTTTGACTGAAATGTTAACTCCACTTTGTCAGAAAGTGGACATAGTGCCTTCTGATTCCAAGACGACGACGACATGGTATGAGTGTTAAAGGCGATATGATTCGCATATAATGAAAAGGATGATCTAACCGGGCCTTTCTAACCCGTCTTCGTTTTCCTACATTAAAACCTTGATTGTTGTAGCAAAACACAAGTTATTCATAACAGGAATCGACACCATCAGGCTAAACCAGCATGCCGCCATGTTTCCATATACTGAACAACTCGAGTACATATTAAACAAAACAATAATGACGCATGCCTTTTTGTAACACTTTTTGGATTGCTAGCTGTCGCTATGATTTTCTAAAGGTATCTGTGTCAATTATTTGTAAAAGAATCAGTGGTACAGAGCGTACATACTGCTCAATAGCTGGCGGAAGATGAGGATCGAAAGTAAAATTAACCCTCCTACTTCACCGAGAGCACTATTAACTAAGTTAATAGAGGATACTGTTTTATATGGGCCTGGTGACTGCGCAAGTTATATTATCCACGAAGTTTGCAAACAACAAATACTGAGAGTATGGAAAATGTCAAATCTGCTACAGGAGTGGCATAGGTAGTAGATGCTGGAACCTGGGGGCTGAGAACTCTTCTCTCAATACTTTTGTTGTGGATCCCATCAATGTTTCGATTATATTTTAATACAATTTCTTTACACCATTTTTCCTTCCTTAGTTTCGAAAATTAACGTTCTGATTGTTACTACCATTAATTCTCTTACACGTCAGGCCTACCCATGGTGTAGTAATACACGAAGCAAAAGAGTAAGCACATTTTAAAACATGTATTTTCTAATAAATTTCAAATAGTTCTGGATAACTGAATTATACTACAATATTTGTGCTCGCTCTCTCTCTCATAAAATGGATTGACATGTGAACTTAATAAATAAAAAAACAAGCATGTCATCCAAAATTCATTTATGTGTAAACACTTCTATAACATCTACTACTTTCTGTCCTTCTCTCGTAAGGGTTAATCATTGTTCGTAATCTGTTTGGAAATCTATTTATCTAAAATGTAATTTACTATTGAACAGGTTTTGGTGTTTTGGAAACTTTAATATCGTTATAATAATACAGCAACTAAATATTTAACTTCGCTTTTTTACTAATCAGTAAGTTCTTGCACCGAAACCTCCGTGCAGCGAAACTTCCTAGACCCGGAAAAATGTATTAGAAATTTGTAAATAAAAAATACATTGTTTTACCCAGGTCACAAAAAATAATTTAGCTAAACTTGTACGTAAAATTGGAGGTCCTCATACCGCAGTCACACAGAAGAAAGCCATTACATTCTTGCAGGTACATAATATTTGAACACAAGTGTTGGTATTTATAATTTTTCTATAAGAATTTATAGAAAACAGCTTATTGTTTACCAACTTAATCTTTGCAATAATTATAATCAATGTTCAAAATTCTAACGAGGCTTACTTCTGAATTCAAATATACTGTACACAATATGTAAAGAATATAGTAATGGTCCTAAATGTGTATTGTGCAGGCAACTCCTAGTTTTACGAAGCAAGTATTGATATAAAGTGTCATTTATTAACATAATGCCACTTCAAACACTTTCAACTTTAACGTCCTTCTGTGAGGACTGAAAATGCATAAAAGCATCAATGGGCATGGCATACCCGCGTAATAAGTTAATGCAACGTTAATTAATAATATGATTTTTAAGAGGAACACACATTTTTTGTCATTATAATGACATTTCTTCTTTAAAAAACAAAACATTTAAAGGACATTTTATAATTATCAGTGCTGTTTGTAAACAAACATTAATAATTTAGTACTGCATGAACATCCAGGCTAAATGTGTTCTTATTTTATCCGCCATTAACGCTGCGCGCAAGTATGCATCAAAAGCCCATTTAACGAAGTACGGACTGGAAGTATGAACTAACAAGTACGCACTTCGAGTATGCAAACTCGAAGTGCATACCTGCTCTTTCCGACACGCCCTTTGGTTCCAAGTGCCATTCAGAAGTTTACTGTTTGAATTCGTATGCCTGTTGATGCACAACGTTATATTTACGATTACAGCAGTTCAGAGTTCCTTGCTCCCTCCCTTCCGCCACCAATACATACATTAGCAGTCAAAATACACCGTACCCATTCCCACTGTCATGGAATCATTGAGCTGCTGAAAGTGTTTTACAAAACTCTTTGGGCTGCTCAGGAAGAAAAGGTAACATGGTCGACAGATCTTTCTTTTTTCCAGCAGGCTAACCTTTCAGATGTAGTAAAGCTTGTTGTATGTCAGATATAGATATTCTCCTTTTGAGACATCGAATAACATGAAATGGATTAACATGCTTAGTTGATTCAACCATCTTGTGTTAAGTCTGGGGAACGAAGGCCTTAGTTACCTAAGTTTCTCTATGATGGTGAAATCTCTATCGCAACTTAGGAAACTGTGGCCACTTACTAAGAATTTGTGTATGATCTCGTCGATCTGACGCCTGGAACATCAGGTCGCAGGCCCTTAGACCAGTGCTCCCTGCGAGTGGGCACATAGAACACACTTGTGGACAAAAGTGCTTTTTTTTTTTTCTTCAAAAAGTGGCACCACGTTTGGCATTTCCACTCTTCATTTCTTCACGTAGTCTTACAAACTTTCATGGTCTTAATGGGGCACGAATTTTTATATCCTCTCCTCAAAGAAAGTAGTCGCTTCTATGGTAAGCCTCAACATGGACATCGATTCGTCCTTCTCGAAACTTGACATCATCCCCGTACATAAACGGCACTCATGTACTGGTCTGTACACAACACACCAATAAATTTCGGCCGAATTTAGTCCTCCAACTTGAAGAAATCGAATGATCAGCGAACGTCGCACTTCGCGGATCTTACTAGTCATCAACTGAATGCGACCGAAATTAATTGGAGAATGTGTATTGTATACGGAGACCAGGTCATGAATACAGTTGCTGAACAGGAATGGTGTCGGAAGTTTCGAGAAGGACGAATCGATGTCCATGATGAGGCTTATATAAAGGCGGCAGCTTTCTCTGAAGAGATACAGAAACTGTATCTGTTATTAGTGTCTGAATTGAATGGGAGTGTGACTGCATATACGTAAGCAACTTTTGTATAAATTAACATTTTCGTGTTAGTCTTGTTTATTCTTTTTACAGCTCACCCGTACTTGAAACACATGGCCCTCCTAAGACTATTTAAACCAAATATTTTTGAACTGCATTTATTTATGGCCATTTGGAATCTTTGGCTCAGGCTCGAACAGGGTAGGGTAAAGGATGAGCAAAGTACAGGCCAGGATATTATCTAAAGTACCACCCCTGGCATTTAACTAATGAAACCGAGGGGGGGGGGGTGAAAAACCTCAGTCAGGCGGGATTCAAACTCACGTACCTACCCATTGCCACTTCCAAGTCCGCGACGTTACCGCCTGGACTACAGGGGCAGGGTACCAAATATATTTGTATTGTGAATAAATATTCTGAAAATAGCTGGAATATTGAATCAACTTCCTATCACAGTTTTCTTTTATATGAAAGTACAATCAAATAAAAAGAGCTACAAGTTTTTGAATATCTTGTTAAAATACAAATAAATGTGTAAATGATCATCATAGAAATAAAACACATAAAATGAAGTGAGATTGTTTGCCTGTAAACGCAAACTAATCTATTACTGAAAATTACACAGAGAAATTGGTCGTTGCGTAACAGGGGTTCCAACCCGGTTCTTCCAGTTGCAGGTTGGGTACTGGGAGTTCCGGGTTCGAATCCCGTTCACGGCAACGACCAATTTTCTGTGTATTTTTCAACACTTACCTCACACAAGGTATGTGTACAGCATATATAAAATATGCATTTTATTGTTCTCTTTTCTGTTCAAAGTCACAATTTAGGGGAAAATATATAACTAGACAACACAGAAACAAAGATATATATCTCTTAAAATTTTATCTAACAAACAAACAAAATATTTGTCAATAACGTCTTTTCACTTGAAATTGGCAGCACAGTACAATGCAATAGGTTTTTTCGAGATTGTCAAGGTTTTTCTTTCATTTGTTTTTTGGTCATTCAAAATATAAAGGCATAAAACGTTTACCTTTGCTAACGTTGATGAAATGCTTCAGTTAAACAAGGGAGAAAGCCCAAATAGTTGTTACAGTGACAATAAGGCATTGAAACCCTACAGAAGAGGCATTTTTAACATTAAAACCTAATACAGACCCTAACAAACGAAACAGATTCATTTAGCTTTATAAAAACCTATAATTTGAGTGGCTTTTGATAGGAAATGTGAACAAAGCATATTATATTTTGTTTATTTTTTAAGGATGAAAATAGGTTTTACCCTAAAAGCTCCAGCCATGTTAATCTTGCACGTACTCCTTGTACTTCACATTATTTCATGTGACCTCCGGAAACTAAGATTCCCGTAAAGCAGAAAAAAAAATGGTTCTGATTTTAAAATCAAATATAACAGATAGGATATACTAAATAAAATACAATTCTGAGGCGCGACACAGCAACCATTTTCTTATTGCGATCGGTGAATAAAACATCGCAATAAAATTCTTCAAGGGGTATATAATAACTTACCTGACTGAAGATATTAATAGATTTGATGCTCTTATCAGTTGTTTATTGTATTCAGGTCTATCATCATCCACATATATTAACACAGGATTATAATTAATAGGAATTGGTACTCTATCCCTGAGATACATATCAAACCATGGTTCTGAAACATAGTTCGTATGTTTGTTATTTTTGTCCCAAGCTATTAACTGTTCATTCAAGGACTTTCCCACACCACTCACAAACTCATTCACATACTTTGAAGTCTTCTCGAAATCTTCGCTACTTAACAAAGGTCGTTGTGCTGTTAAGTATCTATCACCAGTCTTTGTTAACTCGGGAATTGGAAGGCGTGGCAGAGACTTCTGGAAGCACATCGTAGGTAAGCGACTACGTTGGATATAGTTGTAATCGTCTCCTAGAGATGCTGAGCTGTGAACAGAAAGAAAATAATTTGTAACGCCAATGCAAATTCGCCACATGTTACATAAATCCATTATGCAAGTGATCTGTATAAGTTATTAACGCACTGAAAATATTATAATGATTCTTTTCTAGATTTCTTAATGTAATAAGTATTACACAGAGCGTCCCATGGTTTTGAACGAAAATTTGGAGAAAGACTTCTCGTCAAATGAAGAAATGTCTTAACAAACAAAAGGCAACACACATCTCTTGTACATATATTGGATAAAGTTTTCAGTCCACTTTGGTACAGTAAGTGGAGTGGAGGATGCCGAATACAGAGAGGGGAAAAAATCAGCAGCGTTTCAATCGACTCACTCACTCTATGGCTTCAGGAACTCGCAAGTTCATCGCCACAGTAACAAACGTTCGCCGTTGAATTCTATCCTGGGTAACCTCACGCCAGCTTTCATCACGAACATCTACCTCTCGAAGATCCCTTCTAACATCGTCATCCCAACGGCCTCTTACCCTACGGCTTACCAATTACTTCGATCAACACATCACGAAACTTATCCATGTTTTGGCAAGAGAACCACACTTTCCAACGACATTCGCTTCGGAAAATATTTTCAGGTGTAATACTAACGTTACATATTCTCATACTAATGTGAATGAAGTACATGCTCTGGTCTTTTATTATCTGAATCGACGACATAAAATGGATAGATCCCACGAGGGAAGAGATTAGGACTGTAAACATTTCAAATCTCAAGTAAATAACTTGTGAGAGCAGACGCCGACAAACGGCGAAGAAAACGTTGAACATTTTAAAGGCAAATTCGATGCTGCCATGTCCGCGAAAACCACAAATTCTCATAGTACATTCAGTATTATTCGCAGTTACGAGATACTGTGCATGTCCGATGAAGTCGTCAATTTTAATACTTGCTGAAGCATTGGTGCAATGAAATAGAGAATGTTCCCCATTGAACTGACTAGTAGGTCGGTACAAAGGGGCTTAATAAAGAAATTATAATTTCATATGAGAGAGTTTTTGCTTCAATTATTACTGATGCATCTTTACAAACACATGTCACAACCGACGTTACTATTCACAGCAGTGACTCGACTGAAACAAATTTTAAATTTATGACCTTCATAAGTAACTTAAGGCATCAGACGGACAAGTTATACACTTCACTACGATACATGTACGTACAAGGAAAGTAATTCTAGTATACTTTAATCAGGATGTCAGTAGGATAGGAAATTGGGAAGATAGCGGCCCTGCCTTGTTTCAGGGTACCATCCAGACTTGTGCCCGGTGTGTTTATGCCAACCCACGGAAAAATTTCAGTCAAGATAGCTGGTCCCGGCATTTGATTCCCGATTAACAGAAGAGCATGTTTTCGCTAAAGACTGTGAAATATGATATTCTTATCATAGGCGCTCCCCATTCCCTCCCCTAGACTTTTGAAGTCCATCGTAAATTTTTATTTGTTGTAGCTGAAGTGAAATACCCAAATAAACGGACATTACGTAAGAAAATGTATAATTACGAAGTAATGAATCTAGCAACACAGTTGTAAACTGTGTATAGACTAAACAGTACTGAGTCAGTGTTGAGTAGGATGGTAAGTACCTTTAAACATATAATACCTGCAATTAAAAATCAGATTAGAATATTACGTTCTAGTTAGGATTATTTAATTCGAAATAAGATTCAGCTTTTATCTGGTTCTGGAGCATGAGGCAACATGAATGAAACTCCCATAAAGGTCCACTGAACGTAGTTTGGAGCCCACCTTAACAAAAATTATAGATCCCCTCCTTAGAGCCCCATCAGTTCGTTTAGGATGTTAATGACAGTCCAACAAATGAGGCAACATGTTCGTGTTCTGAATATCTACATACTAAAAAGCAAATAAAAGACCACAGGAAGAAAGATGTAACTAGTCAAATTGGGAAAGGGGAGAAAAAAAAAGTAGTAGTAATGGCGCGTGGCGACGTTCAGTCAATTTTTGCCCCCATTTGTTGAACTGGGAGCACGACATAGCAGCAATTTGTCCACTTTATGCGTGTTTTCATTACTATGATACTAAATAGATATAATGAATTCAATGGTTACACGTAAGATATTCATCTAATGCTCACGATCTTTACCTGTTCGTACTTTACTACCAACTGAAGTAAGAAACTTGTGAAAAATAATCATAAAAGTGTGCATGTCCTATCACCATGTCTGTACACCCCATATATATTGGGGCAAGCGTACATTATGCAATGGTTTGGTTTTAATTGCATAGCTCGCATTCGTCAATGGATACACTTATTCGTTTTTGCCCACACATGCCTTAAGTACTGCACGGTTTATGTAATTAATTTAAAGTTAATGTAAAACTTACCTTTACATTCAAAAAAGTAGTCCTCTAAATTTCGTTAA
>JAGDQP010061608.1:0-12012 GCA_022664845.1 Lepisma saccharinum
TGAAGAAATGTTCACCCTTATCACCCAGATATATGCGATTTTGAACTCACGTCCTCTCACGCCTCTGTCTAGTGACCCCAACGATTTAGCTGCTTTAACACCCGTTTATTTCCTGATTGGTGAGCCGTTGCTTTCTCTCCGAGATCGAAATTTTTCATCTGCAGACATACTGGTTCTCAGAAGATGGCAACTTGTGTAAACATTAGTGCAGTGCTTTTGGCGCCGATGGGCGAATGAATACCTGTCGGACCTTCAGCAGAAATCAAAGTGGTTAATTCAACGTAACAACATCAAAATTGATGATTTAGTGTTGATAAGAGAGTGGCCCCTCCCACACAGCAGTGGAAATTAGGACGTGTCAAGGAAATTCATTCCAGAAGTGATGGGCTCGTGAGAGCTGTCACGGTAAGGACAGCGTCCGGCAGATTGAAGCGTCCTATTGTAAAGTTGTGCTTGATGTCATGTGGCGCAGACAGTGAAAAGTAATTATTGTCACCAATCTAATATTAAGTGATAGAAAACTCAATGTTGCACATTTTCCATTTTTGTTATGTAAATTCATATTGTGCTATGTTTTGATTTGTTGAAATGAGAAATTTCAAGGTGGGCGGTATGCCTGGACCTCCCTGCCCTGCTCATATTTTATTTTTTTCTGCCTTTTAACGGGCGTTTGTGTTCAATGTTGCTTGTTCCAGCCACAAGCTTGGCTTTCTCGGATATAACGGTACCCTCTTAGAGGGGTGAGAGCTGAGGATGGGGATGCTAGCCCCGTGCTCAACCAGTGTTTGAAGAGCGCGTCTCGTGTATGAGAGTCTGTGTGTTCGCGAGCTTTACTGCCGTCATTTTAATATAATTAGCCTAAGCTACAGTTTGTGTGCAAATTAGACAGTCATTAAAGCTTTATTATACTTAAGTCTGTGTAAACATATTTTATTCGCGTGAAACGAAATAGCTTCGCTTGGCAAAGCGCGAACAATATTATTCCTACCAGGTTAAATAAACACTCGGGTGAGGAAAATTTTCATGTATTTGATGAAACTTGTATTCTTAATGAAAAATTTCATGATGTGGAAATGATTAGTGTTGAACGAATCTTTAATGATGCGGTAGATGAAAATATTATTATTCAGTATAAACACAGTAGAGATAAAGTTTATATTTCACATAAACGAATTCCTAATCGAAAGTATCTTTTCGTAATACTTCTAGGTTTGCAAAACGTTTTAGAATTCAGTAATAATTCACAAGTACATACTCGTATTCTTCACTTTTATCCCTTGAATTCGAAAAGGAAACCAAGGTTTCTAAATGTTCCACCACCTTTTCATATGAATCTTGATTAAATATTGCTTAATATTCCTTCAGAAATTAATGTTTCTATTGATATTCTAAAAGATCAACCCCTTTATTGAATAGTAATTCGAAAAATCGGAATTCAGGATTATCATTATGGATTTTTTTTACATTTGAACGTCCGCAATATGTTAAAGTAGAAAAGAAATATTTTGGTACTCTTCAAGTAGACTTAAAGGATGAACTTGGGGAAAACTTACCATTTCAATTCGGAACGTCAAGCGTGACACTACATTTTAAATGAAAATAATTTCTGAAAGTAGTGATGACAGATTTTACATTACACTTTCTTCTAAAGGAAGCATTCAAACTTATTCTAATAATACTCCAACACATTTTTTCAATATTCTTAATAATCGAATTCATTTAAATTATTGATGGATGATAAGTTTAAGTGAAATTCATGTTCCTTTCACTTTTAATAATGTAATTACCGATCAAAATATAATATGGTATAATGACAAAAAACATAAAATAACACCAAGATATTATTATACGGTTCAACAATTAGTATATGAATTGAAATAAATAAGTTCAAATATAAAATTTGAATATTCAAATACTGTAAGCACAAAAGTTGATGAGAATATAAAATCTTTACAATTATCGTCAATATTAGCTTTACAATTAGGATTTGAACCTATTATTAATATTTTAAAAGATAGTCGAACTCCTAAACAACCGCTTTTAGATATTGATTATCCTCATCGAGTATTTGTGTATACAGATATTATTCAGCCGCAGTTTGTAGGTGATACTAAGGCGCTTCTTTTACGAACTGTAAGTATGTTTGATATTAATCACGGTAAAGAACAAACCTTAACCTTTCAGAATGTACATTATTTTTCGCTAGCAAAACTATCCTTGACACTGTAGAAATACTACTAAAGGACCATGCACGGCGAAATTTACCATTTGCTTTCGGGACACTGACCGTAACACTTCACTTTAAGCGCTCATCAAAATGAAAACTCAATCAGTTTTACATAGAGGTAGAGGTATCCTATAATTTACAGGACCTGTTTATCAGTGGGGACATGGAATTGCAAATTTACTCCGAGAACTATTATCGATCTACTATGTCATTCATTAAACAAGGTGCAAAACAGTAGGGCAACAAGCTTTACAAACAGGAATTCAAGTTGCAGCGAATATGCGTGAAAACCATTAAATTAAAGAATCTTTAAAAGCACGAGTTCGCGAAGCAGGTTCATCTTTAAGAAGAAAGGCTGAAAATAAAGTTAATCAGTTGCTTACTGGAACCGGTAGGAGCAAGGCACGTAAACGTAAGCCTCCCGTACGTATTGGACCACTAACATTAAAAAGAAAAAGACGTGTATCTAGAAAGAAGAAGGGTAGAGATAATTTTAGTTAAACATGTCAGTTCTCACACCTAAAAGTACTGAATACTTACTCTACAAATGAATTCGATATAGAGTCTGTCCCTCTACCACCAAACTGCTATTGAATCATTTCGTATGGTAGAGTATCGACCGATTTCTTCCCTTTCTTCTGAGGGAACAATAGAAATTCTTGTACAGATACTGCTGAATATATTCATCCCGCACATATTTATTTTTATGTCAAGCGTAAAGTATTGAGGGGAAATGGAGATAATTTACAAGCAGCGGCAGCATAACCACCAGTCGTTGTGGCAGATAACTTATCACCAGTTAAGAATTTCCTACATACACTTTTTAGTCAAGTATATGTTTCCTTAAATGATAGAATTATTTCATCTTCTAGTGGTACATATCCGTTTCGAGCCTATTGTGAAACTTTACTTAATTATTCTGAATATGCAGTCAAAACACTTTTAACCACTGTATTATGGTATAAGGATACTGCAGGGCATTTTAATACTCTCAATGAAACTAATGTTGATTATTATAAACCAAAATCTCTTGTTGCTGGAAGCGCTTCCATTGATATGTATGGACGACTTTATACAGATATTTCAGAATTAAATCCACTTCTTCCAAATAAAGTTAATCTTCGCATAAAATTAGGTCGTAGTGAAATACATTCTGTTTAATGACTGCTGAAACTTCTACATTTAAACTTAAACTGGAAGATATTATCCCCTATGTTCGTCGAATTATTATGTCTTCACACTTAGTTTTACAGCTAAATTGTTTTATGAATCATGATACTGCAAAATTACCACTCACTAGAGTTGAATCAAGAGTACATACCATTCCTGTTGATGTCATATCATATAATTTAGATAATATATTTCTTGGAAATGTACCTAAGGATCTTGTTATAGGTTTTATTGCAAGCACTGCATTCAATGGAAAATACCATGAAAATTCATTCCACTTTCAAACTTTTAATATTTAACAAGTTGCAAGTACAAATTGGTTCCCAATTTTTCCCTCCCACTCCACTTACTTCAGATTATGCAAGTCACCTATACGTTCGAAGTTATCACACGCTGTTCTCTGGAACTGGTGTATTTCATGAAAATGTAAGTCATTCGGTCACATATTGTGATTATCCCATTGGATATACTCTTTATGATTTTATTCTTTCTCCTACTAATACTTTACATGGGATGTTATTAAGGATTCTCCCGTTAATCTCAAAATAGGGTTCAGTCAGGCACCAAGAAATTCTATTTCCTGTAAAATTTACGCTCAATTAGATTAACTTAGACAAATTAATAAAGATCGAAATGTATATACCGATCATGACATGTAAAATTTAGCTTATTTTCAAATTAACCATAGGGAGAGTCGTACAGTTTTCAGCGTTCGATTATAACGAGGGAAATAGTTACATAGTGAAAGAATTAGTTACAGTTTATATAGATACTTATAGCTTTCAACCATGGATATTTAAACCCCCTTTTCCATTATCAAAAATTATTCCTAGTTTAAGATATGCAAATGATTATTTAAGCCAGCATGTACTCGGTTTAGAATGGGTAGACGGTGAAGTTGAATATGGGGAACTCAAAAACATACTTACAAGGTATACCTCGCACAGTTTTAATGTTTACACACACGGGAAAGCAAGACAGCTTTTTCTTCAGTTGCTTCTACAAACAACAGTGATTAATTTAGAATACATTCAGTGTACAAAATTTAATGCTTTAGCATATCCATCGCGAAGTTGTTCTCTTGTCTTCATCAGTTTACAAGTTTTTGTTGTGTCTTAAAAGAAGCTCCAGTATATGGAAAATATTTAACTTATTATCATTTATGTACTTTTATCCCACATGAAAACAGAACAGTTTATGAACTAACACCAATTACTGAATAACTAATTGAATGATCAGCTTTTATCAATTCTACTTCAGCTTCTGCAAGTGCAAAAACGCTTATTGGAATATATTTAGTGGATACTTTACCTAAACAATAAAATCTCCGGCGGCATTTATAGTTAATCTAAGTAAATCAACTTTACCTGGAACTCACTGGACTGCAATATATATTGATAAAAATAAACGAGGTGAATACTTTGATAGTTTCGGCAATGAACCTATAAAACCAATTATTACATTTTTAAAACGAAATTGCAAAGTATATCGTGCAAATAAAATTAAAATTAAAGATGAAAAATTAATACTTTGCAGATTATTCTGTATAATGTTAATTTATTTCAGTGTGCGAGGAAAAAATGTGATTTCTTATTTCCATACTAAGAATCTTAAATAGACTGATGAAATTGTTGAAACTATTATCAAAAAAAGAAAAATTTAAATAAAGTGTTAATATAAACTAAAACCAAATCTTTTATTTAATAAATTCTTGAAAGAAAACAAGAAAAGGCATAGTGTATAGAGTATTCCATTATCTTAATCTACAGAACGTGTGACGCATCGATGCCTCAATCGATTACGCACATTATAAAAATACTCGCCAAAAATTAAAGGACTTTTTTCTAAATTCCCAGTTTTCAATGGCTTCCATTATACACTCATCGTCAATATTAAAATTTACACAGATACACGATGTAGAAGAAGAAATTTGTATATCCTGCAGAAAACTATCACTACGAATAGAGTATTCTTCATCTTCACTATCTGAACAAAATTCGACTTTCAAGCTTGAAGAATATCCGGCAAAGCAAAGTGCATTCTCCGGCAAAGATGCCTTCATCAACACTAGAATTCTCGTAACAGTGCATGGTAAAAGTGTTCACTACGATGGTTAGAGCATATCTAATGCAAACAATTTATAGCAAACTTATGATCTACTCTGCAGAATGTTCGAGAAATTCCTAAAACCGAAGAGAGAAATGAAAGGTCAACGAACTTTCTAAAATTCAATCGAAAATAAAAGGTCATCAAAAGGAATGTTCTAGAAGTTATGTTCACCTCCTTTCAACTTCGAGAAATTTCTAGAATTTCTCCACGAAAACAAAACTGAAGAAGGTCAACCTACTTTCCATGAACGCCTTAAGCTTGAAACATATAAGAAGGTAATCGAACATTCTAAGTTGTTAAAATAACTGCACATGCGTAGATCATGAACCCCGGGCGTGAAAACGTGAAACACAAAGCACTTCTTCAAGAGAAGTTGATCAGCACGGTCACGCGGAAAGTGTGCTCCGTCCCATAAATAAATCTCATCCCTCCACATGATCACGCAATTGCAAGATGTCAGCACAAAAAGATCTAAAATAAAAATTCCATTTCCCGTGGCATAATGTAAATTCATTAAATAGTCTAAAGGAAAATAAAATTAAAACAAGTCATCACCTAAAGACATCCAAGGATGAGAAAGAGAAAAGTAGGTTACGTCAGCACAGAAAGATCAACAGAAGTAGCTTAGGTCAGTCTGACGTAAACAGGGTACCGTTAGGTGAAAAGGAGGTCACTAAACTAAAAAGAGGTCAAAACGTTTATTACCAGAGGACATAAAAATGTAAGGGAAGCTTCCGATTTCTACTCTCGTACATAATTATTCCTCAGTGTGTGCTTCTGCGTTGGTTGACCTAAGGATGTCAAGGCGATACTTCAACTTCTACCCGTATATGCTGCAGCATAGCAACAAAAAGATTTTGGATCGCGTCGATTGTTAAGAGTAGGAAAATCCTTGTGCCAAAGGTAGAAAAATCTTGTACTGGGGTTTGCTACACATAATCCTTGATGAACTTCCAGAGGAAGAAATTCAAGGATTGAAATAAGTAGCCACAGCTAAGATGTTAATTCAGATAAATTTTAAATCAGGAAAATGATCATGCTAAATCATGCTCTCATAAAAGTGTTAATTCAAAATATCCTGAACATCATAGGAGCAATGTGGGGGAGCACTATCATGTTAGAAAATGTTGGATAGCTGGAACTCCTTCAATTGTACGAAGTGTTCAAGAACGTGAAAGTAAACTACCGCTTTTCAGAAAGAAAAATGGTCCAATAAGTACAAGTCCCTAAAGGTTCTTCATAGTTGCAAATTCTGTTCGGGTAGCGGGATTTGAGGGCTGCGTTGAAATGTACCTTGCACATTGTCAACTGTTCCGTTGGGACACACCTTGCCACTTCGAAGTAAGGCGTGAACATTATCTGTCTCTGAAATTGTGTATACGCACCACAGTATGCTATTTTTGAAGGGAGGATCTAGTCCGTGTTTTCGGCGAAATCCTCCTTGCACGGTAATTTGATACCGTCCGCATACACAAACACAAAAAAAAAGAATGTCCATCTGTTATGGGATCGCCATTTTCATTCACTGAAGACATGCACAAGAAATGAAACACAAACACTGTCACGCTCTAATGATTTGATGAGTCAGTATCATGGCGTTCTGGATGAAGTTCAATACATACATTTAATCCATTCCAACTAAGGACTAAACTTTGGTAGAAAATAAACTAAACGTAAAGTTTGGAACATCAAATACCGTACGGGTAGGTGCTGCGTGCAGGTACGAGCAAAGACTACATTTTTTAAAAAAAATCCCGGCAAAACAGTGTAGCAGATGCCACCTTAGATGACGAACTTGATACACACATTTCGGCAAATCTTGACTCAGTTTAGACTTTTTATGGCCATAAATATCATAGAATAATATTTATGGTGATTCTGTCTTATTATATCAATATCAACACCAGCTATCTTTCTCCATATTTTGTGTGAATAGACAACGACCCATGTCTACTGCTTCGTAAAAAACCACCTTAAATATTTTTCCAGTCAGGGTAGCAGTTAAAATTTGAGATAGACGTAGTTGTTATCCTGCACCATAAATGGCACCATTATTTTTATTCTAAGTGAGATAAGAGCAGAGCTGTTCTGTACATTTAGTTTCTCTATTCATATACTAGTAATATTGTTTTAAGAGACCTCAGTACCTACGCTGTGTGTGTGCGTGTGCGAATGAGATAGAGAGAGAGAGAGAGAGAGAGAGTTTTCATATTTTGAAAGATACTATGCAAATGGCAAGCACTAATGAAATTTTGAAAAGCGGCCCCAATAATATTGTACTTCTGAATGTGTACCAAATGAACTACTTGAGATTTTGACGTTTATTTTTAGTTGAGAAATTAGAATACCCGTAATTGCGTAGGTGTATGGCGTCATCGATTACAAATATTCTAATTTCTCAGCTAAAATAAACAATGTCAAAATATCATGTAGTTCATTTGATACAAATTCACATGTATTATTGGGGCCGCTTTCCAAAATGTTATTATTCCTTGCCGTCTAGTATCTTTAAAAATATGAAAATTCTCTCTCACACACACACTCAACGTAGGTACTGATGACCCTTAATGTCTTACTATTTAGTAATGTATGTAAATATGAAAAAGAGAAAGCTATGTAAAAGAGAAAGGTAGAAAAAGCGAGACTCATAAGCGGTAAATGAAGATTGTGTGAAGCTGAGAGATACTCTACGTATAGGACGTAGATAAATAATTTTGCGTTTCTGAGGTTTGACCATGTTTAAAAAAATAAATCCCGTAGCATAATAATCTGATTACGCAATGGCGCAATATCTATCTTAATGCACAGAACCGTGGAGTTTCCGGAAATTTGAAATTGGTGTGGGTCCTTAGAAAAAGAAGTAAAAATAAATAGAAAAGAGCATCGGAAGGCGTGGTTCGTTTATCCCACGATCATTACTCGAATTTGAATTTAATTTTGTTTGGTTATTTTACGTATCTTTAGCCCAAGCCGGCTTGAGAGAATATGTAAAGTAAAGATGTTGGCCATGGATTAATTTCTAGGTGCTGTCCTGTTATTAGCCTGGTGTGACTGAGAAAACGTCCTGGAGAACCCTCAGACCAATACTTGAGTTTATTCCTTTTTGCCCGGGAGAGGGGGAGAGAAAGAGAGAGAACGCAAAATTGCTGAGAATGTAATTGATTTACACACTTTTCAAACTAGTTGATTCCTTTTTTAAAAAGAAAAAACATATAAAGCCATATTATCGTCTCCTTGATGACAGTTTAGGAGAGGCTCAAAATGCGTTTTACCACGTGTAGGCAACACTTTGTAGCAAGTGAGGTGTTTCTCTATTAAACATTCACACGCTCTCCAACAATTAAAAAAAAAAAAGAATATCTGATGAACTCATCATAAGAGATGGTGGGATTACTTCGCTCGTGTACATTCTCTGCTGATCAGGCAATGACCAAGTGTTTCGTAGTTCATGTTTATGTGCAGGATATTAACATAGTTTGTGCATGTATGAGTATGCTTTTTTTTTCTTCAAAAGTTCAGAAGGAACTTTTCACTTAAATGGTCGTGGTTTATCACCATTATAAGTAGTTTACGTAAGCTGTAATTGATCGTCTTTTGTTAAAATGCATCTATGGTGCTTCACGGAGAGATAAAGAAAAAAAATTTGATGATTCTATAAAGAAATGGAAAAGGATGTGGGTAACATTCACATCCTAGTACTGGCACTGCTATTATCAAGATCTGAGTTTGGAACATGATTGTATCTAAGCGCTTGAATTATTTGGTTGCCTTCTTGTAACGCAGGATAGCGCATGAACTGATAAATTGATTTGTTTTGAGTTCTGCGACCTCGATTTATTAGACCGTTTTTGAATTTGGTGACTTCGAAGGTGGTTGCTAGGCTCTTTTCATTTGGTAGCTTTCTCCATGTGACGAATTCACGCTAGTGAGAAACTGAAAGCAGATATAGACAAACCGATTTCAGTTGAATTCAGTGATTTCGATTTATCCGGCTGTTTCAAATCTCGTGACTTTTAAATGGCAGGTCCCTTTGTTTCAGTTAGCTTTCTCCATTTTAAGAATTTTTGTTAGCCTCTCAATCAAAGCAGATAGAAACTTACTTTAAACTTAGTTAATTTAGTGGTTTCTTACATCATACACTTTAGTTTTCTTGTAGGAATTTTGTTGAAAATTAATTATTTAAACATTAAATAACGATCTCTAACACAGATCACAGTGGTCTAGTGGCAAAAAAATAAAAACTGAAAAGATATACTTCTTGAGTCGACAGCTCATAAAGAGCCAGATAACTTTCGTTCAACGAGGATTACGTAGTCAGCACAACGATTACCCATCTCCATTTGTGTTTGGCTTTAGAGACCAGAGTCCACTACCTCAAAATTCGAATAGATTTCTCAGTTAGCATCAAGTTGCTAGGTCAACACCGAAATTTGTAGCTTTCCATTGGCGATCGAACCGGTTACCATTCGACTAAGCAGGAGTGCAGATTAGAATTCAACTTACAGCTGTTATTCTAAACTGAGCATTTCTCTAGGGTTTTGCCCTTCAGTTTCGTTTGGCGATAGACAAACGACACTAGTTAATATCACATCCACATGCAAGAGGTATGAGACACACCAACACGTCAAAACAACAACGTTCTTTAGCTTTCATGCAATACGGGAGCAGAAGATCCACCAGAGTGATTCTGCTAATACTACGACACCTAACACAATTTACATGGGATTATAATCATTTCAATACGATCCTGGAGGACTTGAAACAGGTGTCTGACCTACAGGGTGATCTTAAAGTAGCAGAATCATCAGCATCTCTCAAAGCGTCTTCCGGCCATTTGTGGAAAAGGTGGGTGCCGCATTGACTTGCTGTACATACGTCGTTGTGAAGGTCCTACGCGATACTTGATACCTATCCTAGGATGTCAGTGTATTTTTGTAATGTTTGTTTTGGATTATATGCAATGCGCTTTATGGAGAACGTTCTCGTGGAGGTTCCGTTCTCTTTAAACTACATGTAGAGAAAGGCAAGCAGAAACAGGTGAAAACAATTTTAAGTAACTTCATTCTTACGAATAATAGTTGAATATTATACTCCCTGACAAATAGGCAACCCTAAACTTACATAATAGTGGCAGCGTTCCGTGCATTTAAGGATTATTTCGAATTATTACATGTCTGTAACATTTGAGCAAAATAATATTTTTACCTCCATATCTTTTGAAGGTGGTTTTTAATTCATTCGAAAAGTTGGTTTTGTTGTACATAAATCCACATCAAAAAAAAAAAAAAAAAAGGTAAGGACAAAATAACAGAAATCTAAAAAGGCAGGGAAACCTTCCGCTGAACAGTTTGAAAGTCGCTATGATAAGATAAGATAAGATAAAATTAATTGTATGGGCGGTAACAGCACTATGGCTTACGCCCGTCCCGATACGGGGAAGCCCCTTAACTTTGTCACGTCTAAATATAGCTGTTAATTCACTAAAATAATAAAAGCATAAGAAAGCTGAAGAGGGTAAATTTCTTCAGAAACATAAAAGAATAATAAAAACTAAAGATGTAGAGAGTCTTTAGCAAAAGTTAAAAACGTGAAGCCTGTAAATGGGCCTTCACAAAAGTAAAATAATACTACATAAAACTTAACAGCTAAGGGATATAATCATCTCAAAGAGACGGAGATAGACCTGTTGCACGAACATACATAAAAACTCGCCGTAACATACCTGGTTCATCCCCTAGCAATGACGCCATGTCATTGGGGATGTTATAACGTTGTCTGAGATGATTATATCCTGAATAATCTAAAAGGGCGTGACGAATACTTAAAACTACATTGCAGTTATTACAATGCGGTGGGTCCAATCTACGCAACAGATATCCGTGTGTCAGGCGACTGTGGCCTATACGTAGGCGACCCAAAAGTACTTCTTCAAGCCTACTATCTCGGCAAGATGATTTCCATGGAGCAACAGTTACCTTAATTTGTTTCAATTTATTAACAGCAACGTCATCCCATTGTCGCTGCCATTCATTCCGTGTAACTTGCCTATAATATACCATCATGTCCTGAAACGGAACATGCTGAATATCAATGTTAGCTCCTAAGGAGGCCTCACGAGCTGCTTCCTCCGCCAATACATTACCATGGATACCAACATGACTTGGTATCCAGGAAAAGACAACCTCATCACCGGCAGAGCAGATGGCGTGTGTCTTACATAGGATATCTTGCATGAGCGGATGCTTAGAATACATATTCTCAAGGCTTTGAACAACACTGAGGGAATCTGTACACACAAGGATGCGGTTGACACCATGAACGAGAATAAAATCCAAAACTTTTAAAAGGGTATATAGTTCTGTAGTAAAAATACTAGCTTTGGGATTAACACAAAATTGGTGGGCTTCCCCATTTATAACAAACGCACATCCAACAGATTCTTCTGATTTGGACCCATCAGTAAAAACAGAGATAAAATTCGGGTACTGACTCTGCATCTCACGAAA
>JAGDQP010061612.1:0-10642 GCA_022664845.1 Lepisma saccharinum
TTTTTTTTCAGATTTGAATAGGTGCGAGTGATACATCAAATTATGTAAAATTTTCGCAGAAATTAACTGGTGTAGTTAGTTTGGCCGTATCTGAGACAAAAAGAATAGGCCTCTTCTCGACGACAACATAGACGTGTGTACCAAATTTCAACTGAATCTGTAAAGTTATAGGTGAGTTATCGTTGACCAAAGATTCTCTGGACTTACACACAGGCAGACAGACGGGGGCGCACACACACGCGTGCGTCAATACGGAAATGATATTTCTTTACGTTTTAGTAGAGGTGGTAAAATCCAAATCTGGTCTTATCTCGATTTAGAAAATGTGACCTTAATACAATATTTCCATGTTGTAATATAACATTGAAGTAATAAAAAATCACACATGAAGAAATAATTAGAGTTACGACGTCACTGTTATAAAGAGTTTGTTTATACCTATTATTTTTTGCAGTTAGAAATTGTTTTAATTTTTCAACATAAAAAATATATTCGTAAGAAATGTTACTCTTCAGTGTCTATTCGCGAAGTGCCTGGCGGGGATTTAACTGATCTGTTCTTTACAGATCGTCAGTAAAGTTTGCTGGAGCAGGTTCTAATTGCCAAATATTGACTTGTTTGCAATAGACTGATCGTGCGGAAGTAGCTTTGTGACTCTGCCAGTGCAGTAGAAGGTGTTCGACTCCTAATGTCCTGCTTTGATTTTATGATCATACGTTAGTTACCTATAATTAGTGTGTGTGTGCTATTGTGGAAGTGTTGGTGTAGGTATATGTGCTTATTACCTACGATGAAAATCGATGCAAGTAAGGTGTTAGAGGCTCTACGCCAGATTGAAGTACCATCTTCAACACGGGAAGTACATGATGGAGAAAGGGAGATTGCAAGTAGGATTTTCAGTTTAATCAAGAAACTTGAAGGCGCTACCATCACTGAAATCCTGGATGATAGAGAATTAGTGCAAATGTGTTCCGAGAAATTGACCGAAACAGAGTCGGTATATGAGCCTTTCAATGACGATGAGGTTAACATTTGTGTCCCATTTGATTATGTTAAAAGGTAATTGAAACTAGAAACGGAGGATGGTCACTGAAAACAATCATGCATCACTTGAAGAGTTGAAATTATAAATACCGATCAATCTGGATTCAAAAGTATGCGATTCAGATGGATCTAACAAGGGTGAAAGAGACACCATTGTTGGAATAAAATTAGCGTCTGGATTATCGCATTCATACGAGTATACAATTCAGCCCATTGTCTCCATGGAAGGCAAACTACTTTACCCTCTTTTATTGTCTTACGTGAACCGAGTGGTGCCATTATGCAACAGATACTAATTCGACCTCCAAACGTTTATGTAACGTGTCCCAAATCTGGCAAAGTGGACAACAATATCCTTGAACAATGGCGGTATAATTGTCTCTCCCAATGTTGAAAGGAAATGTTGTCTAGTCCTTGATTCATTTTCTTTCCATCAGCAACATTTGTTTTCAATTTCGGATAAACGTGTGGAAATAGAAACCGCTCCGCCTATTGCAATGTCGCTGGTCCAGCCTTTAAATGTATACTTTTTCCGTCAATGGAAAAGGTTTGCTAAACTATGAGCCGTAATGCTTTTATCAATCTTTACGCACTTATCTATAATCAATTCAGTGCTGGAAAAAAGCTGCATTCTCCGTTAATTGTGATTTCTTTGTTCCTCCTGACAATGTTCTCTGGCAACCTGCAAATTGGAGTTGCTAATCTCCCAGTTGCACGAATGCATCATTCATCCAGTGTGCTTACTGTGATGTATATTTATGCTTACAGGATTGGTTCATCAAGTCTCATAAGCATGTATAATTACCACAAATAGCACTACACACAAACTACGCCCGCAGATCTTTTCATTTTGTTTAATGTTAGTAAAGCATTTAACATGCAACAGCTTCAAAACGGTTCAAGATAGGTCGAACTAACTACACCAGTGAATTTGTGCGAAAATGTTACATTAATTTGATGTATCACCTGCACCTATTCCCATTTGAAAAAATAACTTGAATCCAATATGGCGGATGGCGGACGGTATGTGTATGTGTGTGTAACATGTGTCAGAGAAGCAGTACTTGATCCAATTGGTTTTGCATATGCCCACATTCATGTCCAGTTCTATCTTTAAAAAAATGTGTCCGAGCGAAATAGTAGTTTACGATAGCATTCCGGATATATGAAGGCTCATAAATATGTAAATTACCTATGTAGGCCGTGGAGAACTTTGTATTTTAATCAATTTTAAACAAATCCTGGCGAGACATTTGGTGAATATACCTTGTCTGGGAACTGTAAAAGCATTAATATATCACATACTTGAAATATTTTTTCTAATATATATATATATATATATATATATATATATATATATATTTAGAATAAGATTTGCAATCAAGCCTTGTACCAACTAGAAAGAAAATAATTGAGACACTAGACTGAATAGTACAGCAAATTACAGGTTTATACGGGACAATCAGACGCATTTTTGTTGTGCATAATTGGGAGTATGACACAAAAATAAAAAATAATAAAATAGCCTGCTGTTATTTATGAATAGTATGACGCAAATTTCTTTGTATTATAAATTATAATATTGTAGACAGATTGTTAAATGCCATCCGTAAAACATATCTATCAAAGGGAATGTCTGTTTTAAACTATATTGCAATCAGAAAACGAACAGTTTCGAACGGGACACAAAAAGTAATACACATCTATGTGCAAACTACTGAAATTCTCTGAAGTTATGTGAGTTACATATCTGCTTTCAGTAAACCAACTTTATGAATAGTCACATATTTTTGGAATGTAATAACTGAAGCCATAATGGAAATCAATATATAAGAAAACGTGAACCACTCAAGTTTCGTACGGGACTCGTGCGAATTGTTAGTCTCTCTTAAGGATATGTTTAAGTCTATAAACTTTAAACCATAAATACACGAGACATATTCGTATTGAAGTATTACATATTTACACAAACTGTTGATTTGAAACCATGTAAATAAAAATCCAATAATTCATGGCCTTTAACTAGTTAATTACTTTCAAAACTTCAATGATCCTAACTAAAGATATGCCACTTTCATCTGACAAAAACAGAAACAAAAAATAAACCCTATAAATATACTCGATACATATTTGTGAATGAAAACTATTCTCATTAATAACGTTAAATTATTCTACATTTTCAAATCTGGAATCTAATATGTTAAACAAAATTAACACCCTGTTGATTGAAGTAACATATCTGACCTTTTGTAACATTTTTTTACTGATCTACTACCGTCAAAATTTAATCAATGCGAACTAAAGATATGTCAGTTTCATCTACTGTAAATAAAGTCATGTCTTACGAAAGTTGTTTCAAACACATTATTGGAAACTCCCCATTTGCAACTCCACTTTTGTACATGCCATAGTAATTATGTCTTCCACCCTGTTCACTTAAAATTGTTACCGCGACAAAAGAACCAGACATTATCTTTTCGCTATCTGCTATGCGTGGTTAACTATCTTCTCTGTCTAGCAATTCTTCATTTCCTGAGTCTAATTCCTCAGAAGAGTCTGAGTAAACTTTGGAATATCAAACATGTCTTTGAGTGGATGACTAAATATTTACAACAACAAAGTTTCACTGAAAACATTAACAACACACAACAATCATAATATGAATATCATTTGCAAATAGATATCAACAACAAATACATTATTTTCTAACAATACAATAATACAAACATAACGTCACAGATATTTACATATTTTTTTCTTAACTGCTTTCGAAAAGTTTGCTCAGAGCTGAAAATGTCTATTTCTGGTGGTAGGTGATTATATTTCGATACCATTCTGACGAACGTAGATCGTTTGACAGTTTTTTAGTCTTGGTATACGGAAGTTGAGCTCTGAAAGCAGGAATTCAGTCCTAACTATGCCACTAAATATTTTGAATAGAAAAACATATCTGCCAGATTTTGTCTTGCGGAGGGCGTTTGAATATTTAAAATTTTCAGAAGTTCGTTGTTGCCTAAGGATCTCGTTGAGGGAACTCTGTATTTAACAGTGGCAATGAAGAGACAGTATCAAGGCGTGTCAAGTGAGTTAAAGAATCCATATTCCAAATAGGAGAGCAGTATTCCAATTTAGGTGAAATGATAGCTTTAATAAACAAACTGAGAAGAAAGATTGAATTTCAGTGAATCTGTACAGGAAACTAAGTAGTTTCCTAGCACTGCTTGTGTTTCTTTATATGCTCAGTAAAGGTTAGTTTTTCATCGAAAATTACACCCAAGTCGTTTTGAAGACAGACTTGCTTAATGAGGATATTGTCAATAAAGTATGCGGACAAAATCTTGTTCTTTTTCAACGAAATTTTAAGAGTGGAGGACTTTAAAGGATTTAGAGTCATATTCCAAGTATTACACCAAACAACTATTTCAGAGATATCTTATTGAGGAAGGAGGACGTTATTAACAGTTGTTATTTTTCTGAAGATTTTGTAATCATCTGTAAACAGAAGAATATTACTGGAAGGTGAAGTTAATATGACGGAAGGTCATCAATGTATAAATAATAGTGGACACAGAACACTTCCTTGTGGTACATCGGATAACACAGAAACATATTTGGAAGAGGGATCAGAAATCATAAAACGCTGTTCACGATTAGAAAGATAGTCTTGAAAGTAAGGAAAGAAATTTACTATATTTGGTTATTTCAGCGTTTGCTGTCCTTACAACAAAAATACTCTGATCATGATAAGGCAGAACATTTTTGGGTCTGCATGATAGATTTGGCTTGAATGCAAATTTAATTTAGAATAGGCTCTTCAGACAGTATTTCCTCTTCAGAATGTAAAGTCCCCTAGCATCCTACAAGATGCCTACATTCTTGTGTGAGACCCCGCCTAATAGTTTATATAAAATCACTCTTTGGAATTTGTAATATGAAATGTATCTATAAAATTAACAGCCGAAGCTTATGATATATGTAAATTTTTCGAATACCTAAATTTGTTTATGGAATATTATTTTGTGTAAATACTTGTGGAACAGGCTACAACCACCAAAGACATTATGTATAATATACCAAAGACTTAAAATATATAGAAATTAATTTACCAAATTATGCAAAACCTCTATGGGAGATAGTCTAGATTTATTGTAACGTCTATGCCATATGCCTATATAAACAGCGCAAGCTATATGTAATATCAGTTATTCTTGAACTTCCGAAGTAGAAGGAGCTCTAAATAAAGGTGCAAAGGAGAACCTTATTTGCTTGTTTTTTTGTGTGCCTTCTTTCCCCCTTTGCCTACACTGTCCTTTGCATAAACTTAGAATGGGTTTTACTAGAGAAAGGGTACTTTTTCAATAACAACTAACCCTGAATTCCGGAATCAATATTCTGATACATTAACCACCTTATCATAGTCTATGCCACTCTTATATTTTATCGTATGTTATACCTTATTACATTTCATTGAAATTAATAATGTTTTATATTCATACAACCAATATCTTGAAATGATTAATGATCATGTATCCATTGTCACCAGTTTGCTTCTAATTAGTCCAGGCGCGTAACTACAGACCCACATAGCAATTTTGACCTGACTCGAACCTGAATCAAGCTTACTTTCATAAGTGTGCCAACATGATGCAAGCTTAGCAAACCAAGTCAGAAAGGTTTTAACAAGGTTGAATCATACAGTCTAGTTTACAAGAAATCAGATTGAAATAGCCTTATCAGAACAAGAATGACAATCAGGTTTGAAGAGCGGCTCAAGCGCTCAACTTGTCATATTACGGTTACCTCAGAGCTGTGTTGTTCTTGAAGCCAGGTTGCTTTGCTCTTGTTATGACCATGATTGTGCCATCAATAGTGAGATAAATTTATTGATTTTTTGAACGGAATTACAGTAGGTTCAGAAGAAACTTGATTTTCATTACATACTACCCTCATTCTTCTTAATCTCTGGTCTATCCTACAGTTGAAATTTTCACACTTATCTGCGGTCGGATTTGAGCTGAAACCATGGAAGTAGTCGCCTTAACCATTCAGCCACTGAGCCACCTGCTATTTCCCCTTACACAGACATTTTCACGATCTCTTCGCCGTAATTAATACCTGGCAACTCCTAGAGCTAAAACCGTGTAATTGTCTGCACAGCCAGTGAATCAGTACAAAGCTGCGATAACGCATAATAGTTAATACTGGTTTTGGAATGCTTTCATTGTGTATGTGCATAAAAAGAAACAATTAAACCTTGTGTACGTGAATCACGTTAAACTAGGTCGACCATATTTTGATTTATTTAAACGTTGAGATTATCTGCGATGTACCACTGTCTTCGATTTTCCGAAACTGGGATGCTAACTGCAATAATAATCGGAACGACACTGAGAGGCGAACACATTCGAGTCTTGATGACTGCCATTATTTATTCTTCTTTCAGGGTTTCATTGCTTTCACCAGGCAAATGCCGAAATGGAAGAAAATCCACGTTACTACCTTTAGAATCCAAATAACAGAGGAATGTTTAGTGCAGCAGATAGGTAAAAGGATTGTGCCTTTAATGATGGAAGAATGGAACTTAGCACACTTCTAGACCATATGTTATTAAATATTTTTGAATATAAGTCCATTTCAGTAAAAATGATGTTGATATCTATTCGAAAAGTTAAATTGCCTTCGTTCCTGCCATTACTGAATCCTTGGTTAGTGATTTTGTTCTTTGCATTCAGTAGTTTGAACAGAAAATTAGCCATTGAGCAGTTGTTCTCATGTCACAAAAACAGTTCCATTTATAGACGTACTGTTTTTACAAAAGCATGGTTTACAAGAATGAAATAATTATAACGAAACTCGAAGCAGCTAAAGTGCAATATGTATAGAATATGAAGTAACGAAGTATCACAGTAGATGAAGCTCCAAAGTTGGGGAACTGAAATTCTTATTATATTATCCGTTTTGTCCGGTTGTGGACGTTGTAACCTTGCCACCCTATGTAGTAAAGGAACACTTAAGAGGATATATATTTTCTAATTTGGGGTTAGTATTAATCAAACAAAGACACTATTGGTTATTTTAAAAATATTAATATAATTGTGTTCCTAATATCAAAACAGTACAGTTCCATACATAATTAAAAATATGTTACAGTTTAACCTACTTTGCATTAGAGATTCATTCTCCTTCGCCACCAGCTTCGCCTTCTCCCGAATCCGCCGCAACTTCTTCGTAATCTTTTTCTAACGCTGCTAGATCTTCACGAGCTTCTGTGAACTCACTTTCGTCCATACCTTCACCTACAAACCAATGGAGGAATGCTCTCTTTGCAAACATAGAATCAAACTTCAGATTAAGTCGACTCCATGCCTCTGATATTGCAGTTGTGTTGTTCAGCATACATAACGCTCTTTGGACTTTGGCTAAATCTCCTCCAGGCACAACAGTTGGTGGCTGATAGTTGATGCCTACTTTGAAACCAGTTGGACACCATTCAACAAATCGAATTGTTTTCTTTGTCTTAACTATCGCAACTGCAGCATTTACATCTTTGGGAACTACATCTCCTCTGTACAGAAGACAACAGGCCATATATTTTCCCCTTCGAGGATCACATTTTACTAACTGATTCGCTGGTTCAAAGCAAGCATTGGTGATCTCTGCGACTGTATTTTGTTCATGATAAGCTTTCTCAGCAGATATGACTGGTGCGTATGTAGCTAGGGGGAAATGTATTCTAGGATATGGTACCAGATTAGTTTGAAATTCCAACAAATCAACGTTCAGAGCACCGTCAAATCTGAGTGAAGCAGTAACAGATGATACCACTTGTGAAATTAATCTGTTCAAGTTCGTATACGTTGGTCTTTCTACATCCAAATTTCTTCTACAAACGTCGTATATGGCTTCATTGTCTACCATAAAAGCACAATCTGAATTGTCTATAGTTGAGTGAGCGCACAATATGGCGTTGTAAGGCTCCACCACAGCTGTTGCAATCTAAAAAATAAAGATAGAATTGTGAATGGCTAGCAATACTGCCCATATTTCACGGTTATTTTTTAATGTCTACTTAAATACGAGGCTGAATACAAGGAAAAAATTCCTTCCGTGTTTAGTAAAAATAGCAAAAAAACATCCGTACGTATATTTGCTAGATATACATGAATTGGCGTGAATTTGAATTTGTTAATAGAGTTTAGGCATCTCAGGCCGTAATAGGGTGAAGAGAGAATGTTGAAAGGTTGAACAGACCTAGAATTTTAGGTATTTGCCTAGTGTGACTGAGAAAATCCCTGAAAAAAACACAGTGATGATGGGCGGCCCAGGACCGTCCTATCGTTCCCAGGACCTTCCGATGGCTAAGCCAAGGCTTTGCCAACAGAGCTACGGCCGCTCAGTTTGAACTGCCGTAGATACCATGATATAGAAAAGCGGGATGAGATAATATAAAAATATGATAGAAAGAAAATTTCAACAAACATACGTAGTAAAACTCAGAGGGGAAGTTTTCAGGACCGAGGCAAAGAGAAAAGGAGAAGGAATTAGAGATAAAGAGAACAGATAAAAATTTAATGAACTGAAACATAGCAAAGGAAATGCGAAGGCTAAAACCAAAACTATGTTTCTCCCAGTAATCGAACAATGAGATATCATAGAAATGATTTCTAATAGTATTTTCTATTTGCATTCAAACGTGGAGACGGATTTATTCTAAGCCCATTAGCTTCATATCAAGACTCTCTCTATAGTTGGTGGTCAGATTACATGCCTTAAGTTCCACTGGAACATTAGGGTTTTGGAAGTCTAGTATAAAAGCCAGCGTTAGTCGCGTGCTTAAGACACAAGCTTTCTGTATGCGCGAGTTCGAACTCAGATTTTGTCGGAGTTCACGTTAACATAACCTTTAGATCCCTAGATCATAGCTGCCATTCAAACCATTATGAAATCTGAATATAAAAATAAATAAAATTAATTAGCAATAGTTCTTTTACTTTATTTTTAACCGAAATTATCGATATTTAAGTTCAAACTGTATCAAAACTCAATACAACTCAAAGTTGAAGACACTCAGTATCAAAATTCTTATACTTTTTTGAAACGTAGAAAACTACATATCAACGTGAATAAAATACGATATATGATTTATATATAAAAACTATATAGTTTTGAATATGGAAAGAAGAAAACACTTTTAGATTAGTGAATATTTATATGTACTTTTTTATGGAAAGTAAATGGGTTAAATTAATTTCAACGTTTTCCAAAGTTTAGATATTCCGAACATGTACCTGTTACTGTATAAATATGCATTTATAATAATTAAAACATCGAATGAGATACAAATGACCATAATCGTTTGAGATAGAAAGAAAAGAAGGAGACGGAAAGAAAGAAAGCGAGAAACTCACATGATTCACATTAGTAATATTTTCGTAGTTTTGATTATAGAAATAAGAACTTAATTCTTAACAAATTATTGTAAGAAAATATTTATATTATCCAGAGTTAAGGGGACTAAGTTACTTTCTATCAATTTTAAAATTGAGATATTCGGAACATGTTAGTGTTGATAGAATGTTTACTTAGAAATTAGTTACGTCAGTTAAAAAAAATCCAGCTGAAATAGA
Source organism: Lepisma saccharinum (assembly GCA_022664845.1). Lineage (NCBI taxonomy): Eukaryota > Metazoa > Arthropoda > Insecta > Zygentoma > Lepismatidae > Lepisma > Lepisma saccharinum. The sequence continues at coordinate 9,672 of JAGDQP010061612.1, forward strand.
AGAGAGATTCCATCTAACTACAGTAATTTCCATGTACGTGTTGAAGTTGAAGACTCGTTTATAATAAGACTACACGACTTACAATTAAAATTTAGGTTGTGTCTAGAGTAACGACGGTTTTCTGTCGTTCCTTTAAGTTTTTAACATCGATGGTTAATTTACTAGAGCAACGACGGAATATATTCCACTCTCGAGTAGCTTGAACTACAAGTAACAGCGACAATCGCTCAGCCCGGCAGCTGCAGTTTGGTCTTGTGGACAAGGCGTCAGGAAGCTGATCCAAAGGTCCCGGGTTCAAGCCATTGCGTCAACTTTTTGTATATTTTTTTAGAAAGAAAATTAAAGTTTTTTTCGCTTTTTATGTAAATACACAAAAGGAAATTTAATAAAAGTTGTGATTTACAATTTTAAAAGAGGCCACTAAAAACTAGGATGTACATAAACCCACCAGCGCAGGATGCACACCCAGCGATAGCGAGGTGTGCAAGGGGTGAGGGTGCGTCCGAAGGGAGCTGGGCGGCGGGGATGGGGGCAGCCCCCTGTTAGCGGTGGGCATACGAAAAAGTACTGTTTACTCAAAAATTCTGTTTACGCAAAGTTTTGTGGCATTCCGTCCCGTCGTTGCTCTAGTAAATTAACCCTCGATGTTAAAAACTTAAAGCAACGACGGAAAACCGTCGTTGCTCTAGGCGCGTCCTTAATTTTTAACTGGTTACAATCATGCAATTTTGATTTATCACGGTGAAGTGACGCGGGCAGAATTCTGCCAGATCTTTCCATGTTTTTTGCGTTTCACTAGGTGAATACGAAACTGATGCCTTAACTCCCGGGCTGTTACCTGAAAGTGTTCTATTTCTTTAGCTGGAAGTGTGTGTGATCAACTTTGATGGATCAAGGAATGGCATGTTTTAGTATGGTATAATAAAGATCTATACGACATGTTTAAAGAAGAAAAATGTTATAGTGATTTG